>BQNB010014518.1:0-21286 GCA_026074375.1 Tanacetum coccineum
TTCTTAAAAATTAGGGTTTTTAGGGTTTCTTCAAAAAAAAACCTTGTAGATCCTAGATTGAGAGCCACGAGGCTCTGATACCAATTGTGGAAACCAAAATATCGTTAGATCGTTTAAGCTCAGGTTGTTTAGACCTCTATCTAGGATAATATCAATGTTCATAAGTTATAAAAACAAAGCAGAATAAGAACAAAGATATTCAATAAGGTTTTACCAAACATTCACCACAACCCCAATATTATTTGATCAGAATAATACGGTTACATCAATGAGCTGTAACAGGGATCAAGGAAAACCTTGATTACCTTGAGGCTACACCATCTCTATAGACGTCTACATCTCTAACACTTTGTGTACACACACTTTTCTGGATACCTAAAACCTATAACCTATATCTCTTTATATACTAGAGATATCTAGGTTTACAAGGAAACATAATAAATACAATAAGGAAACTAAATCTTTTAATCTTTATATTTATTCTTCTTGAGCATATCTTTTAGTATCTTCTGATATCTTCTATCTTTTGTAGAATATACTCCACCAGCTTGAAGAATCTCTTATTGTCGATTTAGGTCATTTTCCTTTAAGTCCTTCTTGTTTCATTCTTGTTTTGTCTTATCAACTCAAATATAATTCCCAACAATTGGTATCAGTTTAAAATTATATGAGTGTACCGATAGTGTATTAAATTCTAGAACTTATTTCAGTGATGCATCCTGAGACCGCATAGTGAGAATTAAGATTTGCTAAATGATAAGAGACACTAGGATAAACCATGTTTTAAACCTGTAATTGTTATGATGGTCACCTTGATCATATAACTATTCCACACCCTTGCCATGTACTCATTTTTAGTGCAGGATACCCCTAGTACACCCCTCCGAGCCTATCCTTTTTCACGGTTCTCATAATTTTATGGTGGATTCTAGATTATTAATGAAGAGCATTGTCCCCCTTGAACCAATTATTACACTCAAACTGCCTTAGCCTACCTTGTATGTACCAACTTTTAGTACATTATTGTTTTAACCCAAGTTAATTATTTGAGTACACGGTTGCTAAGTCCTTATCCTTGTAAATACAGTTTTGGGACGATTGGGATTCATATTAGTATTAATCTTATGAAAAATTAAGGAAGAATCCATGTTATGTTGATCCACCTCAATTCGGGTCATTAGTTAGATTGTAATTATGAGTTCTAATACTGAAGTGTAGGGGTGTATTTATAAACCCCAAGTGATGTATTATGTTAAAAAATAGAAAAGAAAAATAAAAGAGATTGATGTAGAGTTTTGTAAAGTTTGTATATCTTTATCTGAGTTTTTGGCTTAGCAACCCAACCAACGTGTATTCTTATAAATAATTAACTCACCACTTCACCCAAATTTACCCAAAAAGTCACCCCTAAATATTTCCCATCCGTTTCCATTTCCATTAATGTTATCTTGCACCTACACCTCACAACCCTTTAAAGACATCTTTAATAGTAATGACTAATACTTGTGTCTAGCGGTAGAGGTTTGATCCTTTACCAAGCCTATGGTAATTTGTATGCTATGAAAAATAATGAGTGTTAATTTTACCATTTCCCATATTGTTATAATTCATTATACACCTGAGAGAAAGAGAGAATCCAAACACTTATGTGAGGTGTTAGTATATACTTTTCTTGATTTTATTTACGAGGTCTAGAAGGTTGTGTCGTAAACTGCTTTTCAAGAGTAGGTTAAATTCCCCCAATATTGCTATTGTCTAGGTAAAAAAGCCCATTTTCTTGAGGGCAAGCAAATCCTAAGTGTAGGGGCATTTGATGAGGTGTCATTTTATACACTTTTTTTTGGGTCATTTAACCCCCTAAATCATGCAAATATGCCCAAATTATGTGCTTGATCGTTTGTTTTTGTGTTTTTAGCATTTGGGTGGCTTTTGGAGGAAATACACGTGACTTGGGCTCAATTGGAGAAGAAACGGACAAGACTACGAATCTACACCAAAGTCTCTTAAAGAATTCTATATAGTGCCTGGAGACGGCATCACAATTCTTAGCGACGCCGTCATATCTTACAAGTGACGGCTTCAGGACCCTCACGACGGCGTCAGAACGTAGCTGCCTTAAAAGAAACCCTAGAAGATTCGGCGAAGCGACGATGTCAGAAACCTTGCGACGTCGTCGCGACTTCTTTTTCTATATATACCCATACTTTTTAGGGTTTTCAAGTGTGTAACTTTTGGGATCCGAACCCTAGTTTTAGAAGACGAATCCGGCTGCTACTTATGCCATTTTTAGGGAGTCAAAACCTCTTGTATCTGCCATTAACTCATTTTCTAATCAAGTGAGATCCTTTATCTTTTATCATTCAATATGTCTATGTGTTGTTTGATTGATTTATGTTCTTCACTTCCTTATAATATGTCCGGCTAGATCTATTAGTATTTACTTATGATTGCAGGAAACTTATTATGTAGATCTTTATTATGTTGCTTCTTGTAATGAATGTGCGCGTTAAGCTTTTAGAAAACTAGCCATAAGATATTAAATTAGCATAGACGTCTAGGGAAACACGAGTGTGTAGAAAGGATACTATCAGTAATAGTCTTCGTACTACCTTACCCCTAATATGGTTGATCCCTCTTAAGTGCTTTAAATGCATGTAATGTACTCTTAGGGGCCTTCTAAGTCTTCATACTACCTTACTTGTGCGTTGCCTTAACGGAATATTACATAGACGATGGGTTCGTGTAATTCGTTCATGACTTAGGAAATACTTACACAGATCATTACAAGGGTGACAAAGCAACATAATTTGGAGAAACATAATAAGGAGTAATGCATGATTAAGTAAATACGTTCATTTACCATATAGTTATCACCAAAGTGGTTTAGATTTGTTTTATTATTATTAGTTTAATTAGTTACAAACCAACCAACCTCTCAACCTATGATATTTACCTGCTTTTAAAAAAATATAAAAATACAAAAAGAATCTTCTCTCAACCCCTTAGACCTCTGTTAGATTCTGTTCGAACCTTCCCAACCTATTCCCATAGAGAACGATAACAACTCTTGAGTCTTGCCTTAATACACTACAACGGTTAGGTGCTCTACCTATGGAGTTGTAAAACTTCTTGTTGAAGTTTAACGATAACCGCATCAGTCAATAAAACCTACAGGTTATACCATATAGATATCTTCATTAAGATAACCATTTAAGAAGGGAGTGTTGACATCCATTTGCTAAATCTTATAGTCATAGTATGCTGCTATGGATATAAGAATCCTAATAGCTCTAATATCTGTTGCAAGAGAGAAGGTTTCTTCATAGTCAATCCCATAGGTTTGAGTATAACCCTTCGTTACAAGATGATCTTTATAGGTATGTACATTGCCATCCATGTTGGTCTTCTTCTTAAAAATTCATTTACTCCCAATGGTCTTAGCATTAGAAGGGAAATCAACCAAGTGCCAAACTTGATTATCTTTCATGGATTGCATCTTCGCATTCATAGCATTGATAACATCAAATATTTAATACTTTTTGGTATCAAATTCCCTATCAAAAAGCTTGTAATTATCTCATAAATGCCTAAAAATGGTACTTAATCACATATTTATTGTTTTCAGGAAGAAATCGAGCATTTGTGCAAGAAATACAGGATTTAGACACAAAAATGAGCAAATATGGATTCTCAAGACATTTTACGGCGTAACCATCTCGCAAAGGTTACGCCGTAACATAATTAAGGAAAGAATGGTCATCACAAAGGTTATGGCATAATCACTAGCAATGTTTACGCCGTAAGACATCTCATTATAGAATGACGAGTCATCTGAGTCAGCGTTACGACGTAAGAAGGATGTTGAAGTTATGCCGTAACATAAATTTTGCCTACGATAAGGAAGCCTACATCAGCATGATTACGGCGTAACCACACACAAAGGTGACGTTGTAACAAGTTCGAAAAGTATAAATAGAGCCCTCATTCTGCATATTCATCATCACCCTTCTACCACAACATCAAGGGGTAAACCAAGCTTCCATAGGTCGAAGAAATCCATCTGAAGTCCAAGAGAGAAATCACTTTACTTACTTTTGTATTTAATCATTCATAAACAAATCCTGTAAGAATTATGAGCTTTTGATTAATGAGTCCCTCAATTATTTCTTATTGTTCTGTTACCATGAGTGGCTAAGCACTTTTAGTGCTGGCCTAGTTATGTAATTACTAATGTTATGATTAATGTTTCCTGTTTGATTATCGTTTTATTAGATATCTTTATAGCTTGTCATAGATCCATGTGTTTTGGCAATATTGAAAGGTAGTTTTGATCCGGTTAGTACTTTTATTAGGCAAACCGCTGAACTTAGGATTACAAAGATACTATGATAAGTTAGAATCTATCCTAGTGTAGGAATTGATTAGATCACCGCCTTAATTACCCTAAATACTTAAAGAAGTGCAAGAATTCTTTCAGAGAGGGTTAATAATCTATTTAGGTTATAGACAAGTCTTTTGGATGGTTGGTACAAAATAGCTACAACCAGGATACCAAAACATCAAGACTTTCAAGCAATTGGGATCCATAGAAGTATAACACATACCTCGAACGTCAATTCGGATCTGTCAATATTAGAATACTAATAAAACAATGATTGCTGCTCACTGTGTTGTGCAGCTTGTTACATAGACCTTGCACTAGGACTCATGTCATATATAGTAGTAATGAAGTAACTAGGTTAGCACGATTTTCTCCCTATAGTCTTCTTCTCAATTTACCTTTTCGCATTTACTTCATGTCTTAATTCTCAAAATTATTCAAATCCATTTTTCAAACCCGTGACATTTCAAATTATAACTAATCTAAACTTAGCTCTTGGGATGACCTTAGATTTACCAATCCTACATTACACACGACCGGGTTGTCTGCCCGTTAGTGCATGTAGACATCAGTGAACAAGTTTTTATAAATCTAAAACTTGTTAAATTATTTCTTTAAAAGAAAATACGCATCAAGTTTTTGGCGCCACTACCGGGGAGCTAATTCTAGTTATAATATCATTCTAAGCTCTTTTCTTATCATGACCAGGAGTAGCAATACTAAAATGTTCACCCCTTTTGATAATCCTAAAAGATAATTTTGGACTACTGAAGAGGATGTTGAAGCCCAAAACAAATAATTCTCGATCCTGACGATCAACCTATGTGGGAAAGTGCTAAGACTGTAGCACCAACTCCTAATTCTGCCATTGTTCAAATCGATGTTGATGACAACTTTGTTATCAATATTACACACATATGAAAATGATTTATGAAATAAATTCGATGTTATCAGCTGGCCTATCTGCATGACCACATTTGTGAATTTTCTCAAAATCTCAACAAGTTCAGATAGCGGTGAAACGTCGAGTGAAGCTGTTAAGCTTGTGATATTTCCTTTTTCCTTTGTGCTATAAAGCAAAAACCTAGTTTAAAGCGAACTTAAAGAATAGTCTACAACATCGTGGGAACAAATTGAATAAGAGCTTTTTTAAAAACAATATTGCTGTTCCACCTTTGTTATTTAACTGTCATTTTACCTTGAAATTTGAAGTAGTCTCTCAACTCGAAATGTGAAAGTCTAACCGAAGCCTGGTTACGACTGAAGAACATGCTTCAAAAATGCCATGGGCATGGTCTGACCAAAGGAGTTATTATTCAAATATTCTATCATGGTCTAGACGAACCCACTCAAGGAATCCTGGACATAACAGCTGGAGGAATCTACTCTACACAACTCCCAATAAGCTAATTAAATTCCTTGAAGACAATGTCCTTTTCAAACATATTGGCCCAAATTAAATCTTCTAAAAATGTAACATCATCAAAAATCTATTTCCTTTCGCTGATGGAATGATAGTAATACTAATAATTCTCGATTTATGGAAAAATTGAAGGCTATGGATTCTCAAATTATAAGCTTAAATAAAGAATTGCAAGATATACGTAACAAATACAATGAGCTTAGAGAGGGAAACGCTTCTAAAAACACACTTGAACTATGGACACTATATAAAGACTCCTATGTGTGAACGACAGAAGTAATTACATCTTATTTGAAGAATATCAAACCCAAATTCAACAATGATTCGTAATCTCATCAAACCTATCAGGAACCTGAAAGATTCTGAAAATCACTCACAGGAAATAAACAATGATGAGAAAAATGAATTTTGAAGATTTCAAAAGAAAGTTATCCGTACAGAGAACCAATGTCAGATAAACTTTTTGATCGAGACGATGGTAAAACCACCGGTGTTTTACCTAACAAAAAGTCTAAACCTATCAACCAAGAACCTCAATCTAAAACTGATATTTGTAAAAAATTAAATGCCTAATGACTAGGTATGACAAAGATATAAAAGTATGTTTTTCAAGAACAAACGCAATGATATGATTTAAAATAAAAGCAAAATGGAAAAGAATTTCCAAATTAAAATTAAAAAGATAGGAAAGAAAAATGGATGAGTGGTCGAAATCTCAAAACATATTTTCAAAACAAACCGATAGTGAACTGAAACCAACAACCTCCTCCTACAAGCTCACACCGAGCAAGGAATGTTGTATATCACCGGGATTGGAAAGACCCGATGATCATTCGCAGCCGGTCAAAAAGAATTCACCACCTCTCCGATTATCGTTAACAATAGAAATAAAAAAAAGATAAACCTATTAAAGCTAATAAAAAAGTGCAAATCCAAGTTGGTAAAAACAAAAGAGATAACCTTACGTGAATATATTCGCAAAAATACCGATATTCTCAAGCATTAAGAGTTATAATTTTCCACTTAAAAAAAACCGAATCATTAAAAGAATCTAAATCGAGTTAAGTATAGTAAATAAGAATAATAGTATAATAGTACATATTAATAAACCTAATAAAAAACAAATTAATATATATAATATATATATAATTATATATAAAGTAGATATATATATATATATATATATATATATATAATATAACAAAGAAAAACTTTGCAGTCTTTAAGTAGGTCACTGCATTCGGTCGGTGTGTCGCGAATCTCAATTTCGTCATCCAAAAAGAAATTTTTCGACTTTGTGGTGTGTTTGCTGGAGAACACCTCGACGAGGACGATAACCATACCACTCCGGAACACCACGGATTTAAAAGGCTTGTTTCACGTGCTAAATGCAACCGAAGGTTCCTTTCGAAATTCGCTTTAGTATGTTACGGTTTTCGAAGTTGTATTTATTTTGCAGATTAAATAAAACAGGTGGAGCTTAGTATTGGTGGTGGCAATTTTACATATTTGAGACTTTATATAATTGTATGAGTAAATTATATTACAAGTGGGTAGCATACACATGCTTGGTGCTTCTTTTCGCGCCATAATCCTTCATAATTAGCCAAGCACTTATGATCTCCCTGAAAGTTCAATTTACGCATACATTCTCTACTTAAGATGTGGAGGAGCTCTCGATCCTTTACAAAAAAAGTAACGTAAGAGTAATCACACAAGGATAGCTCCAACATAGCTATATCTCTCTATGCCTCGGGAAGTACCGTTTTCCCTTAATTTTCCCTATTTTCTATATTTATCAGTTCTCACATTGAGGGCAATGTTCAACTTAAGTGTGGAGGGGTAGCAAATAAGAAAAATTAATCATGTCCCTCCATGTTTGCCCTGTAGAAATTTTCAAATTTTCAACTGATATTTTCTGGAAGATTTAAAAATTTATATATTGCTTTTCCAAAAACTTAAAAAAATCATACCATTAGTAATGTAAAAATCCAACCAGGATTACCATTTTAACTGGCACAGAAATCAACCCACATATATTTTAAGGTTCCGCCTCAAGATCTTATGAGAATTTCACGTGTAATCCATCTTTAATACCCAAGATAATTTTGCCTTTAGCATGTTCGAGTTTAGGGTTGAAATGCATTCATATGTGTCTATTTCCGTCATTAAGGATGTGTACGTTATGGTCATTGTTTTTGTCAGCCTTTCAACTGGAACATTTTGGATACTGGTATAAAAGTTTATAAGATTGGGCTGGTAATGTTTAGAACGAAAATGTGGGCCCCAATCCCGATTGTGTGCTTTGGTCCATTAGGGCTAGGTTTGATGTTGCTTATTTATAAAGCTATCTATTTATTATAAATAGATATTGCCCATCTCTTATGTAATTCATTCAATCAATACAATATATATCATATTACATTGGTAAAATCAGGGCCTCACAGCCGTAACCTCAAAACCGTACCTCGATTTAACAGTCGAACCTCATCACTCTGCCATCGACAAACTCGAATACACCACCACCACCCTCAATGCCCTTACCTTGGATTGAAACACTCTAACGTGTACATAACATCAATAGTCTCGTACCCGAAAAACTCGATCTTCAGGAATCGAACTACTCCACACATGGAGTTACTTTTTTCAAAGGGCACTACAGCAACTTTAACGTAGCTAAACACATCAAAGGACGACGTCCCACATCTGATCTACCAAACCGAGCGAATAGGATCACGAGCTGACACCATCTTAAAATCAATGATCCTTTCTTAACCCTTACCTGCCCACGCTTCAGAAAAGTGATGATCAGCACACCAACCCTGCTTGGCTAAAGCCGCCTGGGACAACACCATCAAAAACCATCTTCCGAAGAAAACAAAAGGACTAAACGACCGTTGCTATATAAAGGTGAACTACGTCATAACAAATTGGCGACGACACACTAGAACACCAACATTCCAAGATAGAGATTCCATTAACACTCTTCTTACCGACCTGGCTCGACAATGGATGATGACGATATATGTCACCTAATTCCATCAACTGGCCTAAGTAAAAAAACTAAAGCCTTGCTCAAATGAAATAGCTCTAAAAGATCCCTTTCCTGACCTAAATCAACTGTTCGCTACCATGGTCAAACGAAAGAGGAGATGCATCTCCCGTGTTCCTAAGCAACCGATACTACTCTACCTCCACTACATCAAGCTCACCACAATATGCTTCATTGTTGCTACATCCCAAACCACGGATTCAAAGAACAACCGCAACAAATCGTGATCGGGCGATGCCCGTAATGAGAACAAGACCGAGATCTGCCGCAACTTTAGGCCGAGGTTATTTCCCGTGCTGGGATGAATGTCTTTTCAATTCATAGCCTCTCCAAAAGGCAATCAACAACCCATGCCCGAACACAGCTTTCAACATAATTCTCGCTCCATGCAACAAGGGCCTGGACACACCTGGTCTTAATGCAGCAGCCAACAACACCTTCTATACCTCATTCAGGCCCAACAAAACCTATTGGCCCAAGTATGGCTTTATCCATTTGTTTCGGCAGGGTCATCACCAGTTTCAAATCAAAACAACCACAATGGCTTAAAGGCCAATGCCCCCTCCAGGTATTTCATTAAACACAACCACACCACAGCCCCCGATTGGGTAATCTAATGGCCCACCAGCAAGGCCCTCTACTTTCGGCTACGATAAAAAAAACCAAAATGACCGTCATACGGTTTGACTAGTCAAGAGACCACAACTGCCACATTCATTTAATACTTTGACCTTACAGGATCCCAGCTAACTCAAAATTGGAACATGGATACTGGGGCTTCATCTCACCTATAACCACTTCGTTAATCATCTTTAGTAACTATTTTTTAATTCTTGCATATTATCCCATCTGTTCTTGTTGTGACAGGAAACTATTCATGTCACCTAACTACGGGCCATAGCACTTCTACCGAAACTCCCTACCAGTACACGGTTCACTTAAATAATGTTTTTTCATTACACCCAATTATTGTCAAAACTTAATTTATTGTACGTCATTCGTTCGAGAAAATAAATGTTACAATTGTAATATGACTAGTTTTTTGTTTTTCTCTTGAAGGATTTCAGGACTCGTCAAATTCACCTCAGATGTGACAGCACGGATACCTTTATCCAGTCACCGTCTCCACCGTACCCTCAAGCTTTTCAGTTGGACAGCAAAACGTGCACCAACGACTGGTTCATCCGGAAGTGAAGTGCTACTTTGTTAGTTTCAAATAATTAAATATTCATGTCATTAAGACATAGTCCATCCGTGCTTTGCCATGCTAGTCAGCTTGGCAAAACCTTGAGTCTATTCCTTTCTCACTTAGAAACTATTGTTAAGGCTCCCATTTGAGTATTATCCATTCTTATTTATGGTTAAGCAATCTCCTATTAGCTAGGGGTACCCTTTACGACATAAGTCCAGATGTGTTGTCCAAATTTATTCACTTCGTGCTTAGAGTTAAGAACCATTTTAATAGTGACATTAAATCTTTCAATGTAGATCATGGATTGATTTTGACAAACTTCCTTCACCAAACTAATTGTGACCAATGGTATTTCCATTCGTAGTTCTCATGTCCCAAAGACTTCACAACAAAATAGAAAATCTGAACGAATGATACGCACCATCAACAACATGATTCATACTTTACTTTTCCAAGCTCACCTGCCACCTACATTTTGGGTTGAAGCTCTTCACATGGCCGCCTACCTCTTGAACATCTTACCCTCCACCGCCATCAACAATGAAATACCACACACTCGCCTTTTTAAAACATCACCGAACTATCACCGATCTTTCGTGTTTTTGGTTGCCTTTGCTACCTCAATCTTCAACACAAATCAACAAACTTGAACTATGGGGCAAGCACCCTCAAATTTTTTTTGGGAATTATGACAAATCACCGTGCGGATATCGATGCCTAGAACTTAAACAACGAACAAAATCATCTTAACCCGACATGTAACATTTGATTGAACAGTTTTTACCATATGGGAACTATTGACACTCTCAATACTCAACCTCGTACACTATTTTTAGACACTTAACCCAACATCATACATCAAAGCACATCATAATCCCAAACTCACTCCGCATCACCCACTTCCCACCGACCACTATAACACTACTTAGCTTAGCTGCTACCACACGCCAGTCCACCACGAAGCCCACCTCCAACCAGGCTCACTAAACACATGAGACTAGAGCCCACTCCCCACTCACAAAACATCAACCCACATCAAACGCATCCCAATGAAACAAATTATTCCTACACACACCACAATAATACCCACATGACACACCCCATGGTCACTCACTCGCTTTCTGTACGGTACTAACGTACCCACTTATAAAACGTTTTAACTTACACGTGTCCACCATAACACCTATCTTAAGGTCCCTATCTTAATTGCTTTTTCGTGACCCAAATTGGTGATCGGTGCTATTGCTTGATAAATATACTGCTTTAAGTAAAAATAATACATGGATTACTTGTGCCTCGCCACCGGACACTAACATTGTATCATTCTATGTAATCTTATGCTCGGCACAAGTATAACGCTGTGGTACCACACAGTCGGTAACACAGGCACGTACTTGTTTGTAAATGTTAGCACTCAACTTGTAGGTATTGATGTGAGATGAGACCAATTTAGCCGGTTGTCAAACCGGCTACTATTCGTACATTACTCATTCTAATGCCATTTCTAGACATTGGCCAGTTCACAGCTTGATGACAAGAATGCCCTTTTACTGTGATCGTAAGTTATCAGAGACTGTATACATGCGCCAACCTCCTGGTTTCCGGGATCCGCAGCATCCAGATCATGTTTGCCTTCTCCAATGATCTCTTTATGGGCTTAAACAGGCCCATCGGGCCTGGTTTCAGAGATTTTCGGCTTATGCTGCTCGGGTTAGGTTTCATCATAGTCGTTGTGACTCTTCACTTTTCATCTACAGACAGGGGGCAGACACTGCTTACTTGCTTTTATATGTTGATGATATTGTTTTGACTGCATCTTCTTCTGATCTGTTACAGCAGATTATCACTTCTCTTCATGCAGAGTTCTCCATGACTGATTTGGGCTCACTTAATTATTTCTTGGGCATTTCTGTGACTCGTAATGCTTCGGGGATGTTTCTATCTCAACAAAAGTATGCGACTGAGGTTCTTGATCGGGCTGGTATGCTTAATTGTAAACCGTGTCGTACACCTGTTGACACGGACTCCAAACTTTCTGCAGATGGTGCTCCTATTTCTGACTCTACATTATATCGCAGCCTAGCTGGGGCCTTACAGTATCTCACCTTTACCCGGCCTGACATTTCATATGCTGTTCAGCAGGTCTGTCTCTTTATGCATGACCCCCGAGAGCCTCATCTCTCTGCTCTCAAGAGGATCTTACGGTATGTGCGTGGCACCTTGTCCTATGGATTACAGCTTTATTCCTCTACGACGTCATCTTTAGTGGCTTACTCAGATGCGGATTGGGCGGGTTGTCCCACTACTCGTCGATCAACCTCTGGTTATTGTGTTTTTCTTGGCAACAATCTTCTCTCCTGGTCATCGAAGCGCCAATTTACTCTCTCTCGATCTAGTGCTGAGGCTGAGTATCGGGGTGTTGCCAATGCGGTTGCTGAAACTTGCTGGTTACGTAATCTATTACGTGAACTTCATACACCTCTAGCCACTGCTACACTTGTCTATTGTGACAATGTGAGTGCCGTCTATCTCTCTTCTAATCCCGTGCAACATCAACGCACGAAGCATATCGAGATTGACATTCACTTTGTTCGGGATCTTGTTGCTACCGGTGCTATACGGGTTCTACACGTCCCGTCACGTTATCAGTATGCGGATATCTTCACCAAAGGTTTACCTACTAGTTTATTTGATGAGTTTCGTACCAGTTTGAGCGTTCGTTCATCTCCCGTTCAAACTGCGGGGGAGTGTTAGACGAATAAGTGGCCCAAGCCCGATTGTGGGCTTGTGGTCCATTAGGGTTAGGTTTGATGTTGCTTATTTACAAAGCTATCTATTTATTATAAATAGATATGCCATCTCTTATGTAATTCATTCAATCAATACAATATCTATCATATTACAGTTTGGACACCACTCCTCACAGTTGATGTTGATTTTCTTTACAATGCACCCAAAGATCTTGTTTGGTTTCTTGGTGGTTGACTTGAACTCTCCATACCTCCCACTCCTAAAACTTATGATTATTGTGTTCCTACAAAAACAAAACGCTTATAAATTATAGGGTATTTGCATCTAAATATACATATATTGGGAATATAAATAACTTTGTACCTGGAATGTTTAAAGGCTAGCAAAGAACCTTGAAATGGTTCTGACTCCTCAATTAGGTCAGATGTTGCACCATCCATGCCTAACCAAATACCCATCCTACCTAACCTTTATGCTGGCATAAGTCTACCACCATTTGTTTTTCTGTAGAATATAAGTAATCTTTAAACACACACATAAGTATAAAGAAATCTAGAGAGAGAAAGAGAGTGAGAGGTTGCTTTTAGTGAGAGAAAATAAAAGAGAATGATATTAGATTAGTGTGTGAAAAAATGAAACAACCAACACCCTTTCCATAGCATGAAAAGGGTTTATATACTTAGTATGGCCGGTTAAGGCCTTGGCTTTCATGGGCTTTCTATGGCCTTGGACTTAGTAGCCTACTTAGTTTCCAAATATTACTATACGAGCTATCTAACGATATTAATGGTAGTGACTGATACTTTCGTATTCCTAACAATCTCCCCCTAAGGGACGTCACTTCATTTTACAATAACTTAAACCTAGCATACTATGCTTTGTCTTCTGTCTTGTGCTCGCAGACTTGTTTTCTTGACTTTATCTTGTGAACATGGCATAGTGATCTTTGACTTTAGGCTTGAGCTTGTTCTGATAGGCTTGACTTGTATGTGAACTTGAACTTCTTTGAGATCATCAACCAAGCATAATCTCTTATCATCATCTTGTGATCTTGTCGCCGTCTTATGTGCTTGTGACTATTAGACCGACATGCTCATACTGTTGTTGTTTCTTGGTCTTGAAAGCTTGAATAAGACATCTTTCTTGAAATTCTTTAACTATAATACTTCGTCACTTTGAGAAAGACGTTCGGTATCAGAGTGATGGAAACTTCTTTGAAATTATTTGACTTTAATAGTTTGTCACTTCAAGAAAGACGTACGGTATCAGAGTAGCAGAAGTCTTGAAACATGTACTTGAGCTTTCATAATGTCTTTACTTTTGTCGGTCAAGTATGAGCATGTGGCTTTGAATCTTGACTTGTCTTAATCCAATAGATGCGACCATCATAATTACCTGCATGAAAGGGTTAGTGACAATCAACAAGTATGGATGAAAGTGGCTTTGTCACTTCATCGAATACGGTTGTAGTAACCACGGTTCCCCATTAATCAGTATAAATATTGCTTATGATCAAGTAGAATTCCGAAGAATTCTCCTTGACATGGTTTCGCAGTTGTACTAGCCGTTCTCATTACCAGAGCGTCTCAAAGCAGACAACACGGTAAGAGTGAATCGGTAAGTTACTATTATCCTGATTAAGCCGTCAATTCGTATTTAGCTTTCCTATGTCCAGATACCCTTGCGAGGCTTCCCATGGACATAAAATTGAAAATTAATTTAGGAAAATCAGTTGGTGTGTCAAGATGCAAACGGTTTTTATGACACACCAACAGTTTTATCTTTTTCAAAATTCATTTGTCAATTCATAAGCTGGACCGAATTAATATCCAATATCACAAGTTTGATCCATATAGGATCTCACAAGTTACCTACCGCAGAGCTTGTTTGATGTTAGCTCTGAAAGGATTTCCATCGTCATTGTGAGTACTTTTTAGGTATCATTCTGATGTTCTGGCAAAATCACAAGGATAATACGTAAGACTCTTAATATATTTTTTGTTTTCACATTGTGTGAATTAGCAAGCATATTTTGGATAAGTGTCCTAATGAGATTTATGGATGATCTATTTTGGCTCTAGACTCAATAGTGCACATTCGGTTTTAGTAATCGAAGGCTGGAGCAGACTGCCACCTTTTCAATACCTACTAACTCGGAGTGAGAAAGTCGATAAAAATAAGTGTAATATCCGTGAGAAATGAAATGAGGGTTGTGCATTAAGTTACTGGGTCCATGAAGACTGTCTTCAATACCAGACAACAGCTTAGTATTTGTGACAATTTATGTATTGACCCGGTTTCTGCCTAAGTGTAAGGAGGGCTTCTTTCTTTTCACCCTTTATCTTAACTTTTCTTTTTAATTCTTCAACTCCTTCAGTGCTTACCGAGACTTCATGACTAATACCTTGTTGGGTTTACTCCAGTACTAGCTCTATCTCAGTTGGCACTATTCCCTTTTTTTACTTTTTCTCATTTTTATCATACCTAAGGACTTCTATGCTAACTAGTGGAATGTCCCTGGTAGATCCTTCCAGTTTTGGTTGGATCACGAGAACGAATACCTAATCCTAACCACCTTATAACTCCAAGTAATTACAAAAATGGTAGGTCTTTTGGTATTATTATCAGCCTTAAACCATTCAAAATGCTCCCCCTCAACATGTGCATTGATATTCGAAAAATGTTTAGCACATAAAGGGTGAAGTTTGCACTTGAGTCCCTTAAAATCACATCTTTAGCCATATATTTTAATCACATTTCCTCCCCTTATCAAAAATATCAAATCTCTTGATATTTTGGATATCAATTGATTCAAATATTCTTGGTTTCAGGGAAAAAATGTCCAATTATTAACAAGCCGATTATTGGAACATTTTAATGCCCCTCCTCAAATTATGAGGGAATAATATGGTGTTTGAGTACGTTAATTTGAAAATTTTGAATTTACTAAGAAATTCTTGAAAATTCGTACTCAAACACGATATTTGCCTAATATTAGTCTACACTATTTATTCACATATTCACAAGATTAATAATTATGAAAGAATGACCTGAAATGTAGTAGAACAATATATGACGGAGTCATATTTTCCGTGTAAGTAGTCTGAGGTCTTCTCCGTATTCTCTTCCACTAATGAATTTCTCTAGATTCCGCATTAACCTTCTTTGAAAGAGCTGCTTATCAATATCCTGGATCATAACACGAGCCCTTCGCTTGTCTAATCCACTCCATTTCCTTTTTGGCAGGTGCCATCACTGAATTTATGAAGTTCATCAGTGCGCATTAATCTGTTTATATCACTCCTTGAGGGTTTGAATATGCAGTGTATGCGGTTCTGTTCCTAATATTCGACCTGAATGTGTCTGGTTTGGTGGGGTTGAGCTTCTTTTGGTAACTTTCGACACCTAATTAAAGATCTTCCACCCGCCTTTGAATGACAATACGTCTGGTGAACATATGTAATGCCACATTCAAGGCAAAACGTTCGTCTATCGTGAGGTTGGTCAGCTTTTGTTGAACAAGTAAGAGTAACACGTCCTCGATGTCTTGTAGGCGAAGTCGTGGGAAATCACCTTCTTTAAACTTGTATAGCTGTTGATCCTCTCTACGAACTTTAATTTCGTCCAAGTGACCGTAGTCATACCTCTTCATAATCTTAAGACTGGTAACTGCAATGATATGTTTTCTGGAGTAGACATCCTTCGACAACATCTTGTTGCTTGCAAACCCGTAGAATTGTTGACGTTTGGGACGCCAGTATGAAGTACCCCAATAGGCATGTTTTTCATATACTACCTTTATGGGACTTCATATATTAGGAACCATGTCTTTAATCTGTTGGACCTCAAAGTAGCAGCCTTTGTCTTTGTTACGGAAGTTGAGTATTTTCTGCTTAAACTTCCACCTTTTAGATATTTCAGGTCATTGTTAATAAAGTAATCAAAAGGGATAACATGACGACCTTAATAATTTGGAATCAACGGGAGAGGCTTACGGAGATCGAACGAGTACTGTTTACCTTCGGGGTTATGCCTGTCTAGTCGTTCAGTTTTAGCTTTGAAACATTCTTTAAAATGATACTCTAGTTCCGTACGACTCTTGCAGGTGCCTTTGAGCAGGTTGAATGTCGATCCAACCAGAAGTTTTTAAGTCAGATTTGTAATGTTGAGCTGATTCATAACAAACGCGGAGAAGTCGATTGTAGTATCCATAAGCTCATCGAATGAAGTAAGAGGATTTTCTGCACAAGCAATGTAACTAATCCAGGTTTGAGGTGGTCTGAAGTCAACATGTTGTCTCTTATTCCAATTAGGATCAGGAGTCGAAGATTGCTCGGGTTTCTTGAACCAGTCAACCTTGGAAGCAGCCTCATCATTGGGTTGTTCATTATTGTTACCCGTGTCAAACTCTTGATTCTGTTGCACTCCCGAGTCACCAACTGTATGACTTGGCTCCTCTGCATGGGCAGTCTTGCCAAATGACTTATGTTAAAAGCAGGAGGTCCCTTTAGAAGAGCTTGTTGACTTAGACTTCTTGGAATTTGGATCTCTAGATGATTCAGCATCTTTACTCGACTTCCTTCTTTTCGTCTCTCGGTCTGATCCAGCGGAAGGGGTCTTGATCTTTATCTTTGTCGTCTCGAGTCCTTTTCAACGTGAATACTTTACCATATGTATCAAAGAGATCCTTGTCAGTATTATAAGATTTGACCAGTATATCATAAAGCTTCCTTTTTAAATCAGCTCTAAGATATGATTTGTGTTCCTCCATCTTGTCCATAAGAATCTTCGTTAGTTTAAACTCAGAGAATGATGCAACCGCCTCATAAGTAGACTTTGGTTGAGACGAAGACTTTTCTAAGACAGCAGCTTCTAGTGATTCTGTGATATTTCGCTCAATCATAAGAGTTGCAAATTCTAAGACAGCTTGAGGAAGAATCCAAGGAAGTTGAGTTTTAACTTCTTCTTTGATAATAGCTCTCAGTGATGTATTAATAAGATCTATATACTCCCTCCTATCAGCTAGAGCTTCTTCTCTACATTCTGCAGTATGTGACTTAATGGCTTGTTGAATGGCTTCTCTTTGTTTGTTGTCGATGTAGCGATCTACAATAGCAGGAATTGAGGAGATGGATTAAGCATACTGATCAACTTGCTTTATTTCTGACAGATCTCTTTCCAAGTTGGTGACTCTATCGTTGAATCTGAATACGGATGCAAAGTCTGGAAGTGTAGGAAATGAGGTTGTTACTTCTGAAGCTATTGGTGTAGGAGTTGGAGTTGCTTTTTGTAGAAGAGGATTGAAGGAAGGAGGTGGTGGAGGAATGGTTATGATAAAAGCAGATGTGATTTTAGGAATTACCGCTACTGGTACGATATAAAGAGAAGATGTTTGACCGTTTGGTTCTTCATGACGAACGGTGGTGTCCATCAAGGAAGCAATCTCATTGTCAGCTGGAGAAACGTTCTCAAAGTTTAGGAGCTTCTCTGTGAAGTCGGATGAGACAGAAGAACTTTGCATTGGAATTTCAGTTTTCTGTGTGTCATGGACAGCTGTAAGTGTTACATGAGCATCTTATTCTTTCTGCTCAAACCCTAACTCTTGAGCGACATTGTGTTGATCTGCTCCACCCTAATCAACATCAGGCATTTCTACATCTTCTTTCCTTAGGTTCACATTTATGTCTTTGTACAATTCCGCAGCATCATCTGACTCTTCTTCATTCTCTTCTTTAGCATTATCATCATCATCTTCTTTATCAGTGAATTCATCAACATATTCCTCTTCTTCTTCATCATGTTCTTCATTGGACTGATTGAGATTAGAATTCTCATCGCTGTCTGACCCAGTCCTTTCGTAATCACTATCATCATCATTATCATCATCATCATCATCATTACCATCATTATCATCACCATCATCATTACCATCATTATCATCATCATCTTTAGTATCATCATCATCTTCTTCTTCTTCTCCACTATCACCCCAAGACTCTTTGTCACTTTCAGATGCATATTTGGGTACATCAGGAACCCCTAGTTTAGCACCAGTTCCTTCATCTGTACCAAAGATCTTGCGTTGTTGCTCATCAGGAACCCCTGATTCAAAATCAGTTCCATCACCTGAGCCACTTGCATGAGAGATGTGAAAGTCTTTCTTGCTTCATTTTGTAACCTCCTTGAGCTGAGTAGGTTCATATAGAGCTACTTTCGAGAGAACGTTCAAACCTTTGCCTCTACCAGCTCTAACTTGTGTCTTCTTCTTAGTCGGTTTAGGTTCAGTAGTTGTCTTCTTGGTTGAAGTTACATCTTTCTTAGCTTTGCCATGCTTCTTGGTAGGTTCTTTGGGTGAGACTGGGACAGTCTTCTGTTTAGGAGAAGTAGGATTTTTGAACTTCGTTTCCTTCTTGGGTTCTTTAGCACCACTGGCATACGAATAGTAAGTCTTGTAGGCGGTAGAGTTCAGAATGTCTTCATTAAGCATCTATTTAGGAATCAAAGCTCCATACACTTGATGTTCTTTAGTCTTGGATACATATTTCAGTGTACCCAAAAGACTATCATCTCTAGCTTTGTGGAAATTTATATTGTTCCTCATAGAGATTGACTTGTTTTGTGAGATGAAGTGATTGATGATGATCTTTGTAAAACTAGGATAGGGCATGCTTTCCTTTTAAAAGTGATTATCGATCTGGAATGCAAAGTCTTCCCAGAGTAGTTCAACAAAATCCACATTCTTGCAGTGATACATCCCCCACAGAATTTGAGCTCTTGACAACCTAAATTTATCAAGTCCTGTGGTTTACCCAGAAATGCACCTATTGATGACAGCTGCAAATGTTCTCTAGGGTTGATGCATGTGATCAACGACCAATTCACATAGAGACTCAATATTTCTTGTGTATCCGAGTTCATAAATAAATGACACAATTTCTTCATCAGTGGAAGGAGGTATAGCAATGGTTGATCATGAAGTTTTGGACAAATTTGTGGAATGTCACAGAATACTTCAGCATTCACTCTGAACTTCTTGTTGTCTAACTTGAATTGATATGATGATGAATCTTTAACCTTGGTAACTGTATTCCAGAACTGATGCATGTAAATTTTTGGAACTCCAGCCGTGATTAGGAATGCAGGATAGCAAGAACAAAGCTTTAGAGAATCCAAAGTAACTTGATATGTGGCTTCTCTTTATGGCTTGGAAAATTCAATTCTTCTGTTGCATTCGCCAATCTTGAGTCTTGCCTTAGGAGGAACCAAGGCATTGTCAAGAGCAATTTGACTGGCAGCAGTAGGATTCATGGTTCTGCTAAGAAATGCTCAATACAATTTATAAGCAGGGCAGATATATACAACTAGACAATTGCAACACATTGAATCAGTCATTTAACACACACACAAGACATAAATCATAGAAAGTCATCAAACAAGGTCAATCAGACTAACTAATGGTCAAACACGGTTAACTAAGCAACACAGATAAACACATATGCAAAATACCTAAAATAAGTCATCTAGTGAAACATTATAAATCGCTTGGAGTAAAATCTGGTATAATACAGCTTAGGAAAGTGTATAAATCGCCTAGTTATAGGGTGTGTATAAATCGCCTCGTTATTCAATTATGTATAAATCGTTTAGTTATAAGGTGTATAGATCGCCTAGTTATGAAACAGTGTATAAATCGCTCAGTTATGAAACAGTGTATAAATCGCTCAGTTATAGAAACATATGTATAAATCGCTTAGTTATAACTAGGAGCGTATAAATCGGTTAGTAATAACTAACGTATAAATCGTTTAGTATAACCTTGACGTATAAATCGGTTAGTATAAACCAGACGTATAAATCGGTTAGTACAAATTGACGTATAAATCGGTTAGTACAAACTGACGCGTATAAATCGCTTAGTTATAACTGAGTGTATAAATCGGTTAGTTATAACTGATGCGTATAAATCGCCCAGTTATAACTAAATGAATAAATCGTTTAGTTCAAAATCTATGCGTATAAATCGCTTAGTGCAAACAGGGACGTATAAATCGTTTAGGGTAAATCTTATACAAATACAAACTTTGATCTTAAGCAATTTTAATACATCAAACATGATCATAAGCAGACACAAACAACACATGAATCATTCATAACATAAATTAACCACAAAAATTGCTACAAAGGGAAGAAAATGACCAAGAACACTCGAATTACTTAAACACAGATAATTTATGTTCAATCTATGGATTTTTAAGCCCTAATGCATTCTAGGATATAGACTAACACTTTCTACACACAAACCCACTAACATTTTACAAGTTCTTCCCTAAACCTAATTTTTTGAACTAAAGATCAAGCCAAAACACAATCATATGTTCACCCTATGAAAAACTGTTTTTAACGAGTCATCTACAACCTATAAATACCAAAACCCCTCAATCAATTTCATCTTAAACCCACTTTTGATTTCGATGAACCCTAAATTAA
>BQNB010014518.1:35593-71503 GCA_026074375.1 Tanacetum coccineum
TACATATATATATATATATATGTACACACACACACACACACACATATATATATATATATATATATATATATATATATATATATATATATATATATATATATATATGTGTGTGTGTGTGTGTGTATACGTAGGCTCCGGTTCCGTTGAGAAGGTTTTTATTTTGAGAAGATTGAGAAATCTACGTTTGAGCAAATTGATTCATATTTTTTAATTTGATTCACAAGTAAACATCATTTAATAGTGAATCAAAGCTATAAATCACAAATTTGATTCACAAATCATTGCTAAAATCGAGTTATGGTAATGATTCCTTAAATTTGTATAGAAGATTCAGTATTTTACTTATATCGCAAAATCGAGAGATTTTTTAACATTGATTCGAATTTTTTTGCACATTTTGAATTATAATCACATTAAAATGAGTTTTACGCTTGAAAAACTTGAATCAAAGTTAAAAGTCTATCATTTTTGAAAACCTTCTCAATCTTCTCAAAATAAAAACATTCTCAATCGATCCGGATTATATATATATATAGAGAGAGAGAGATGGGATCATGAGAAAACCTCATCTTGGTGGAAAACCTAGAAAACTCATCCACAACCGTTGGATCAAGCCTCCCTCCCCTCCTTTTTTTCACAGCAAACTACAGGGTCCATATTGTATCTTCCTTTATTCTTTGAGGGAGGTTTTGTAAATTCCCACCTTTCATATATAATGCCTAAATTTTTTTCATTTTTTCTTTTTCTTCTCTCTCATTCCACGACCCAGACCTTTTTTCTCTCTCAGTTCCTAAATCATCAGATTCATAAAATCATTTTGCTCCTATCTGATAACACGAAATCATCTCATCAGATTCATGAAATCAGTTCCATGCTCTTATGTTATCAGATTCACGAAATCATCTCCTTATAATTTATCAAATCGAAGGTCAAAGTAAGTTATGTAACTGATTTCGATTATAGTTTTGTTATTTTTGCTAATTAAAATCAATTATAAAGCTTATATATGTGATTTTTACTGTTTTATCTGTACGAATTTTTGTTCATATTGGGTTAGGTTTTTGTTTTATGAAATTTGATTCATTAATCATCATCTTTTGTTTATAGATGTACCGATTTTTAGAGTTTAGTAACATGATTCATTGAATAGAATAGTTGTTTGAAACGAAATTGAGAAAGAAATACATAGAAAACATGGTTACAAAAACTGCACACCAAGTGTTTGATAAAATGTCTGAATGAGATTTTATAACTGCGATGCACTAATTTTGACTTCCGGTTTGTTGCTACTCTATGTATCACCACGTTAGCATAACACGTGCTACGACGTTAGGTTACAGGTTTTAGCCCTAAATGTGGATACAATAGCAAAGAACCTAAATTTGATTAGACCATAGAGCTTTTAAAAAATAAATCACAAATTACAGTTTCATTATGCCTAAAAACAAATAAAGAACTAAAAGTATACCTTGACTTCTTTTGGAGAGGCTGCTATATGTACTTAAATAACCTTCAACTTGATACTTGTCAACATAATATGAACCCTTATTATAATCAAGGAGTTAAATAAATTTAAGGAATGTCAAACCTTGGGACCTGTTGGTCGCGCCCATACACAAAGAAAGTAATCAGAGTAACCAAAACCTTGTACCAAAAACTCTAATTTACCTCTCTTGTACTGATTAGTCAAAAATATTATCTGATATTAACTAAAATTAAAAGAACCAACAGATTGACATAACGTGATTAATAATACATAGTGAATGTGCGTTTTCTTGCATGATGTGCGAGCAGGCATTGTGTGTATATGCAGTGTGTTTCGTCACACTGTTTATTATTTCAATAGATAACAATCGATTGAACATCATTCGACCTATTCGTTTAGTGAGGCGAGCCTTGTAGTGACGGCCCTGAACCGATCATTAGCATAAAAATGGAAATCGTCTTCCAGTTAGGCCTACCATAGAAATTTCTAAACTAAAATCGAATTCAGGTATGTTGGTAAACTTAGGAAGTGTTCCTTTTGGTTGGGAACAAAGTCCTGTAAGACCCAAGAATTAGCCAAATAAAATAAGTCCAACCAAGAAATACTCTCCTACCATTCCTAAGCTTCCTTTTGGTCGAATTTTGAAGCGTGTAAATAAAGATTTAGCTCCCAATGTCATTAATATAGAAAAGAATGTAAGTCTTAGTTCAAGGGATGATAATGATCATCATCATGAATCAGACATCCATGAAGCGTATATGGATGCACTTGATACACTTTCTAGGGGTGAGAACGTCTTATTATAATTGTAGTGTGAACGGTGTAAGTGAATTTGGGTCGAATGTGATATCACCTGGGAGCCGTCTTGATGATTAAAAAATGCGGGATTTTATGTTGAGGAGTTTTCTTCTTGATGCAAAGGCAATGACTACTGATGTACCTCAACATACCTAGAAGAAAAACGTCGTTAAAGAGAAACCACGAGAGGTTAAAATTCTAGTCAATACAGATGATAAGAATGGTCAACTTAGGTAGTACCGAATGTTCTAGAGGATGATACTCATGATAAAAAGAATCGAAAGAAGAAAGTGCTGATGACAGTGATTTTGATCTTAAAATACTTGCAAATAAATCTTCTAAGTTTTGTGGATTAACCCCTCGAGGTTTTTGCTTTGCGAATCGAGTTCGTGGTATGTGTATGGAGACTAGATTACCGATTTCTCCTGCTGGTAATAAAAGTCTCCTAACGTACCTAGCTCTTCTTTTGTTAGTTCTATCAGTGGATCCGAAAATGAGGTATATCTGATTAATACATGTATCTCTATTATTGTCTATTAATTTATGTATAATTAATTATTGTGTGTGAAGTTTTTTTTGTTTTTCTTTTATATCTTAGCCACCCGTTCTAAAGAAAAAGGGACTACAGTTAAACTTATATACAAATGCAGTAATGTATAATGCAGATGCACTAATTTATAATACAGATGCACTAACGTATAATTATGATGCGCTATTTTTTTTATCAAAAATATAAAAATGGTCAATGAATTGTTACTAGGTCAGCCTAAGCTAACTGTCATCAACCTGCATTGACATGGCTTGTTTCGACCCTTTACTCAAACCCACCAGACACACCCTTCTTAGATGATTGAATGCTAGATTATGCTGGCTTCATCTCAGGTGCCACTGCTTTTCCACGAGCTGCAAAAAAGTCTATAGTTGGATAACTTGCATCAGTAAGTGGAGACGCGAAGAGATAAACTTTTGGTCTGTATTTTCATAACTACACATTCCTTTAATGGATATATGTTTTTTTCATTGTTTGTGATGTGTTGATTCTGTAAGTTTATTTCTAGACTACCCTTCAACCCTACTAAATCCTAGGAGTAGAGGTAGCAATTTAACCAAAAGAAAGCGTGTTAAATGAGTTGCATTTTTTTTATCATATTTGACAACCTAATTGATATAAAAGTATATACAACATTCAAGAAAAAAAGGAACAAAGATGTGTTTGAGACCCTGCCCAACCCGACTGGCCCTTTTTGACCCGTAGTTGAAAATATCTTTTTTCACCAGTTATCCATACCCACTTATGTTCCATTTCTAGTAATTAAAGTGTTGGTAAACTTGTTATAGGCTGCCTTTCAGTTATGAAGTTTATCCGTTTGGAGTAACGTGAGTGAATGGATCAGGGGAGATGCACCCGAGAGATCAATACCTTTTGGTAAAGAGGCGAAGGATGAGCTTGTAAAGATGATTGATGGGAAATCATTGAAAATTATTATCTTTCGTAAAGACTAATATGGTCGTTTTGTTGGGGATATCTACTGCAATGACAAATTTTTACAGGTTATTTGGCTACTACTAATATGTGAAACCCTTTATTGATTTATTGATGTTTGTAACATCTTGCTTATAATGAATGTAAAGATGTGATGGTGGTTGGCTTTTGACGTAACTATCTATTATTCTATCATCAATAAAGAAAATAAAAATTGTGGAATGTGTTGAGACTAGTGCATATCTTCCCTTTTATATTATTCTATCATCAATTACGCAGGAAGCAATGTTGAAGAAAGGACTTGCACACTACACTACCTATGACCAACGACCACATTTAGAAAATGTGCCTGTTAATGAAGCTAAGATTGACTAATAATACTCAGTGATGCACTAATAGTACTCAATTGATGCCCTAATTTTACCCATTGATGCCCTAATTTTACTCAATGATGCCCTAATAATACTCGATTCATGTAATAATACCCAATTCATTCCGTAATAATAGGTAAATTGTTGTTTGACATGCTCAACCCATTACATGCAAAATATAACCTAAATCAACCCATCTACCACTTAACGCGTAAAATTAACTACCTCTATCTTAATGTATATCATATGAACTGGCTAAAAGAACATGGGACCAATAAGCACAAATTTGTTTAGATCAGTAGCTTTTAATCATTGATCAAACATGAATGCTCACATTTGATATGCTATGAAAACTTAATGTACAACATACACAATACAGAAGTGTACAAAAGAGATACTAATGCCACCAAGAAAACTATATATTTTAATCGCCATGCCTTTCTAAGAATCTTCATTTTCATCTTCCATTGTCACGATAACATCCTCAACAGTATCTTTCTTATCAGTAGCATGTGTCTCAACTATTTCCTCTACCGTGCTGCTCTTACTCTTCTATTGTAGCTGGTTCCTTAATATTTGGATCTCAACCTCTTTTTCTGCAAGCTTCTCTTTAAATATGAGCACCTAAACAAGGTAAACCCCAAGAAAAACATCAGTAACAATGCAAAAAGAAGCCTTTATAAATATTCACAAAATAGTGCCTTATAATTCACCATGCACGGGTGGTAACATTTTTATTGTTCAAAACCATAATTATTAGGAAACTCAAAATTTAACTTTATTGAAATCATATCAGGTATATTAAGTCACCCATATGAAACCAAAAACACCAATCAACTACTTGAGGACACTCTAATTTATTTCTAGTCATTTTTTCATTAAAGAGGTGTTGAACCAATCAAAGCTCCCTAATAGAGCCTAAACATTTTTAAAACAGAACTCCTCAAATTAGGCCATACATTCGCTTAAAATTAACTCTAAATTTATGCCTGAATTATTTCTCAAATAGATTCCCTTATATTAACATTGATGCCCTAATTGTTTAACAAACATAAATGCCTTGAATCTAATGATTTGCATGTCAAACATAATTATTATGGGAACACTCGAAACAAAACTTTATTGACATCCTACAGGTCTATCACAGTTCACACCTTATGATAAATACACCATAACTTATTGAGGACCTTTCATTTATTTATAAGCCATTTGCATAAACAGCTGAAACCAAACAGATAGCCCTAAATCATTTAAACGGATTGCCCTATACATTTGCCATACATACGTTTAAAATTTAACCTAAAGAGATGCACTGAACAGTAAGCCCTAATTTTAATAACAGTTGCCTAATTATTAACAAACAAAGCTTGAATTATATGATCGGTATATTAATAGTTATTCTCTTTTTCCTAGGTTGCATTAATATTTTTCTTGTAAAAAATGATGCTTAAAATAGTTATGAACTGATTATGCCCTAACAACGTTTGCTATTATATCTTGGTAAACCTTTATTATAACTCAGACTAGTTGATAAATCATGAAATTAACACTTATTCATTTTAAGACACTTAAATATGTGTTATTTTAAGAATATATAGTAACTATAACTATGAAGTTATTATGTAGAGCCACTGTTATTTAAATGAATATGTGTTAATTTTATGATTTAAATAGTATGTGTTAATTAACGCAGATGCCTTAAGATATTCAGACAAAAATTTTAAACTAAACAAACAGATGCCTTAAATTTAACAAACAAATGCTCTAAATTTATCACATATGCCTTATGGTATTCACACATATGTCTTAAAATAAACAAACAGATGCACTAATGTATTCACACAGATGCCTTAAACTAAGCAAGCATGTGCCTTAAAAGGATGGGTTTAATAGTTAGAGAATTGGCAATGAACTTCAATATGATACGGAATAAAGGGAATCCACATGCCAGAAAAGAAAGCATATAAACTTATGTTTATACTGATGCCCTAAAGCATTTTGAACCGATGCCCTAACATAGTTTTGAACGGATGCCCTAAAACATTATTAAAACAAAATCCTTAAACCAACAAAGTGATTTCCTATAACAACGTTAAAACATATGCCCTAAAAAACAAACAGATTCCCTAACTTTGTCACTTGTTTAATCTTAAAACAGATACCATAATGTTTAATCTCATGCAACAACCACAAACGCAAATGCCCTAATACAATCTAATGCCCTAATGTGTAATCTCATTATGCAAATGTACACACAAATGGCATAAAATGTCATATCATTTAATATTAAACACATATGCTTCAAATTAGTGTATCACATCTATAAACTTTTATTCGAATATTTTAACAAACACGTGATGAGCAATTTTAACAAACACATTTTTTCAGACATTTTCACTAACACCTGATGATTAATTTTAACAAATATTGAAATATAATCCTGACTCATAAATCATAATTTACAAATCTCTACTTAGCAACTAATACCACATCACATAAATATAGTACATCTTACTTATAAATCTCATTCAGACATTTAATCAAACACCTGGTGTGCAGATTTAATGAACAGGTTTTTCATGCATTATTTTGTCACGTTTGTTCTAGATCTGATAAAAGAACATGATGATATGATGATAATCATTCAATAAAGCTTCAAAAATCATAACATCATTGATTTAAATTTAAACAATTAACAAAATTATTGCACTTACAAGTTAAATCTTGCATTTTCTTCATTTTCGAATGATTTCTTGCTCAAGAGTCACCATTTCTTTAGTGGATTGTTGATCGGATTACCAAATTAAGGCACTTACGAGTAATTGTTTGTGAATATTAAGGTTGTTTTGATAGGATTTGGGATTTTTTCTATTGAAAAGACGTCGTGATATGGGTGAGGTATCTGATGTGTGTGGATGTAAAAATGATCGATGTGTGAGAATGAGATGTATACAACTTCTCCCTGCCCTTTTTTGTGTTTTTTCATTATTTACCCTGAAGTTTGACATATTGGCAAAATCTATCTTGTAGTTTTGTTTTCTAGGTTTTCTACCAATATCAAGTTTTCTCTAGAACCCATCCCTATATATATATATACATACAGAATCCGGATTGATTGAGAAGGTTTTTATTTTGAGAAGATTGAGAAGGTTTTCAAAAATGATAGATTTTTAACTTTGATTCAAGTTTTTAAAGCGTAAAACTCACTTTAATGTGATTATAATCCAAAGTGTGTAAAAAAAATTCGAATCAATGTTAAAAAATTATCATTGCTAACATCAAGTTATGGTAATGATTCCTAAATTTGTATAGAAATTTAGTATTTTATTGATATTGCAAAAAACAGATATTTTTGTAACATTAATCAAAGTTTTTTACACATGTTGAATTATAAGTCAAATTAAAATGATTTTTAAAACACTTGAAAAGAACTAATCAAAGTTTAAAAATCGGGGGGTATCATTTGTAAACCTTCTCAATCTTCTCAAAATAAAAACCTTCTCAATCGATCCGGATTATATATATATATATATATATATATATATCGTAGCATCGTGCAGAAGAACAAGGATCATCATCTCTGTATTAGTATTGTTGTATAAAATTCTTTAACATAGAGACTACTTAACATGACTCAACCTGTAGGTGGCAAATGTAATGGTTGGGTAACATGTCTAACATGCAAATTTTTGGTATGATAAAAAGATATAGACGAAATAAACACTAAAGAGAATGCAAACCTCTGTACGTCACTACGAAAATGCAATGAGAATTGAACTGCTTACAACATTCTTTCTTATAAGCAATTGCGTCGTGTGTTACATACTGCAAATTCTACATGTCAAGTGCGAACAAAAAATAATGCAATGTGTGGAAACTAAAAAAGGGGAATAGTTTCACTATTAATTTACATTTTAAAAGTTTTTTATAAAAATCTTAAATTCTTATTTATGTGAGATCAATCAACAATATACGTATGAACAATATATAAGTATAAAAAAATACAAACACAATATAAACAATAACTACGAAATATAAACGACTAGACAAGAGTAAAGAGATAGAACAATCAAACCACAACACAAAGAATTATAGTAGTTCGGCTACGAAGCACTTCTTCGACCTACTCCGCTCCTCGAGTATCCGAATTGAGATTTCACTATGTCAACAAGCTCCCTTCAGGCGGAGAAAACTGTTACACGTCGCTTATACCAATTTCTGACACTAAGCTAGATGTCGAGTCATAATCTTAGCTAGAACCAGTCTACCACTTCACAAGTGTATTATAAGGACTAAAATACTAACAGACACACATACAATACTTCCAAACTTATACACTATCCGGATCTACACAACTACACAAGAACGAGAATAAAAATATCGAATCTAGAAGAAGATCGTAACAAAGGTTACGTATAGACACACTAAACTACAACACTTCATTTTTTTACGAATACGAGTGTTCTTCACGTTCACTTGAGGAAATATAGAATGTATCACTTGCTAAACAAGATTAAACAATTTTATGATCAAAGATTTAGAGAAATGTAGAAAGAGATTTAGAACAGAGAAAAATGTGAGCAAAAGGTTAGAAAATAGTCGGGAACAATCCAGTATTTATATGCAGGAGAGAGGAGTGTCTCCACTGTGGACGGTCCCTTAAATATGGGATGGTCCCAGATATATTGAGGACCGTCCTACCTATTTAGGGGTCGTCCTAGATAGACGCTCCTTTTTTGTCTTTTAGTGGGAAAATATTTTTCTGGTTAAGGTGGGATATTTTTAAAGGGGAAAACCAGATTTCAAATTATATATTTGAATAAATATTTCTTTTAATTACAAAAATATTTTGTATAATTTATTTTGTAAAAAGATTTTGTTACATTTGTAAAAATGTAAAGTTTAATATAAGAAGGTATATCTTGGATCACTAAACAAGTTTAATGATCTATTTGTACATACCTTAAGTGATTTTCGTCGAAACGAAAAGTTATGACTAATAACTTGTGTAGGTTTATTTTTATCGTAGAACGTTTTTACATTTTGTCATTATTAAAATGTAGAGAGGTCGAAAATTATGAATAACATTTTTAGACATTATTTGTATTAACAATCTCTTTCTTTTTGATGATGACAAAATATAAACTCTCATTTTATGTAAAAATAAAGTTTATAAGTTATTAATGAGTTTTAGTCCATTTCTCCCCCTTTTGTCGAAGCAAAAAGGTTAGTCGTCGAGTACATAAGAAAAGAATCGATGACGCTAACGTTCCCCCTTGATGTGTACTCCCCCTTGTTGAGGGCACCAAATAATCGAGCTATGGTGACGAGCTACAAAAATGAGTCAGTGTACAAGCGCAATATACCCAACTAGTAGCAATTGTCACAAAAAGACTATATTGGCTAAAAAATTCAAAAATCCAAAATAATGTGTACTCTTATATATATCAACCACAACAAATATATCAACTACCATAGATAAATAATCAAGACATAAAAATAACACTCTTGCGTTAAAAATAAAAGGCATACAACTCATACTTTAAGAAGTATGATAATGCATCATAAGGCTTACAAAAGAAAAACATAGATATTACTACATAAAACATGTTAAAATCCTAAATGATTCTAGATCTATAGGATTTGCTTAGCCAAAAGGGTGGTGAAAATTTTATTTGATGAGAAATTAAACATTTAAGAATGTTTAATTTTGAGGTGGTGATGGTGGAGAAGTTGGTAGTGCAGTGCTTTGTTGGATGTAGACTCGAATAGGAGGGTGTGTGAGTAGGAACTCAATCCAATTGAGATCATTTTTTAATGATTGAAATTGATTCCGGTTGTACATGCAACAATGACAATACCCCGCATGGAAGTTGACTTGGTCAAGGGTGCATTGGAGAATCATGGGTGATGGTAGAGATGTTGGATAAGGTGGTGTTTGTGTGAAAGCATTTGTTGCATTTTGGAGGTTGGTTTCAATGAGATGTAATAGATGATGAAGCTCATTGATTTCATTCACCATTTGGTCCTAAAGTGAATTTTGTGATTGAGGAGGTGAAGGTAGAGAGTTAGCAAATCTTGGAGATTGTGGTGGTGAAGCATTTTGTGATTGAGATGGATGAGTAGTTCTTCTCCAAACTTATCTTACGGAGATTTGAGGTTTTGTTGAGAAATTGGAAGAGGGGTTTTGAGAAGAATACATAAAGATTGGTTATGAGAGAAGAAGACATGTGTAACACCCTCAAATCTGAGTATGCAGCGGAATGTTGAATATCCGAAGGCGTTACATTATTGGGTCAATAGCACAGATGGACCTATGGACTATATAATATATATGACATAGTATATTAAGAGTTACAAAGGACTTGTGGTAAATTATGAAGTTAAAAAGTATATAAAAACAAAGTTATACAAAAACCAAAAGAATATTGATAGTGACTATTTTTTTGGCATGATTTTTTTAGGCATGGATTTTATATTTTACAAACATACTACGTCTCATGATGATTCCAAAAAGGTAAGAAACTCAAAAAATGGATTAATAACGAAAAAGATACGTAGTTTACGAGTTTTATGATAATAACCGGAGTTATAATTTTTTTTATAAAAACTTGTTATAAAAATTCTACAAACAGAAGGTTTGGTATTTTTATTAAATCACACATATTTTTAGGATTCCAAAACAATAAGAAACGTAATTTTTCAATTAAAAACGAAGAAGTTATGAATTACGCGAGTTTATATACTTAAAATGTATAAAAATACTTTTATAAAACTATTTTTATAAAAGTTACTATTCATCTCAGGAACATTTGTTTTTGTAAACCTCATAAATAAATAGAACTTTCAATTACGAGATCGTGCTCGAAAGAATTACTAAAAACGGAGCTAAAACGAATAAAATACGGCGTTTACGATAATTAAAGTTTATAAAAGTAATTTTATAAACTATGAACAGTAAAATTTACTATTCATCAGCAGACCCAAATGTATAAAATGTGATAATTTTGATACACCTTTCAATTACAAAGACGTGCTCGAAGGAATCGCTAAAATCGGGTTTAAAACGAATAAGTTATTACATTTACGGGTTTTACGATCACTAAATCTATATAAATAAATTTATAAACTGATATGAACAGTAAAAGTTACTGTTCATCAGTGGACTCAAAACCTAAAAATGTCATATTTTGATACATCGTCTTAATACGAAAGCGTGGACATAAGAAACGCAAGAAACGGACTTGAAACGTGAAAGTTATGTCATTTTTACCAAAGGTATATTTATAAACGTTAAACTTTAAAAATAGATTTTCACCTAAAACAATTAGATACGATTACGCTATATAAATTATATCTGGTATAGTTACCCAAAGTATTAGTACTTATACGACCGATATTGGATTAGTTTCACTCAAAATCATTACCGTGACGCATTTTCTATGATATACTTGATATACGCTCACTCAAGGTGAGTTCATAGCCCCACGTTTTACATGATTTGTTTTATAAGTTTTTGAGGTGAGAAACATGCACTGTTTTATAATTGGACACAAGTGGATAAGTTTTACATCATGATTACGTGTTGCCTAAGCAGCGATAACTCTAGTTGAGCCCATTAACATGAACTGTCAATTACTGGATTGTGAGCGCTAATGTTATGAATAGATCTATTGGGATTGACATCCCCGTTCGGGTGCAAGGGATACATTGGTGGTTTTGATTTGGATATCATGAATTAAAGATTTTGTGGCATTACATTTTGTATATCTGTCATGAGCTAGAAATCTTTGTATTTTGAACAAGTGAAGCTTCGGGCTTATGTAACAAATACTTTGTTAAATCCAATGTATCGGTTTTAAACGACTTTTTGGTCATTCTATATATATCTTGTGTTATTGATCTATGAAGTAACATGCCCCGGACCCTTATTTCGCTGCGACCCAATTTGGGGGTGTTACAGATTGGTATCAAGAGCCAAGGTTATAGAGAACCAGGTCAAATGTTTTTGCTGGACTATAACCGTTTTCAAACATTGCATACATACAAAGGGATTTTCACGGGACATACATACATACACTAGTTGTTGCATTAGTTGGTTAGACTAAATGCATTCATAATTGATATACATGCTATGATATAAATGTATATTACTATAAGAGTCTTATATTAAATACTAATATAAGCTATTTTGGATTTTCAGATACAGTCATGTCAGATTCAGATGAATCAAGGGTCACACACACGGAGATACCCAGTCCGTTCGAGGGCTTATCAAACATTGGATCATCAGGAGTTGTTGGACCTGAGCACGAGGGACTGCCCTAGATGCTAGATGACCCGTATGTGCAGGTCGCCTTACAGGCCCCACCATCACCAGACTACATACCTGGCCCCGAGGAGCCACAGTCACCACCCCTACCAGATTTTGTCCCAGAGCCGGTATATCCCTAGTATATGCCGCAGGAGGACGAGGTGTTTCTGGCTGAGGAGCAGCCACTACCTGCTGCTGCCTCACCCACTACTCAGTCACCAGATTATGTTCCGGAGTCCGATCCTGAGGCAGATCCGGAGGAGGATGACGAGGACCCTAAGGAGGATCCTGTCGATTATCCTGCCAACGAAGGAGATGACGGCGATGACCAGGATGAGTCATCAGAGGATGATGAGGATGATGATGTTGACATCGAGGCCGATGATGAGGAGCAGGAGGATGAGCCCTCAGCTCCTGCTAACTCCACAGCTGTTGCTTTACCAGCTGCCGATCAGACCCCATCTGCGAAGGAGACAGAGCCGTTAGAGACTGACGAGTCTGTAGCCACACCACCACCACACCTTGCATATCGCGTTATAGCTAGGATTTCTATTCCAGCTCCAGTACCTACACCAGTTTGGTCTGATGCAGAGGTTGCCAGACTTCTCGCTATATCTACTCCACCATCATCACCGCTCTCCCTATGGTCATCACCACTTCCCTAGATACCTTCACCACCACTACCTCATATTCCCTCACCATTACTACCAGTATCATCACTAGTACCTGTGTTATCTCCATCACCACCTGCTAGTCTAATTCGTTCGTTAAGCTATCGAGCTGCTATGATCTGGCTGAGAGCCAAGGCCGCATCTACTTCCCATTCACTACCATTACCACCACTCATCATACTCTCCCATACCAGACCAGATGCACCATCATCAGGGATACCACCTTTGCATTTACTCTCTACTAACCGTAGAGAGGATAGACCCGAGGTTACCTTACCACCTCGAAAGAGGGTAGGTATCGCTCTTGGTCCTAGATACGAGATTGGAGAGAGCTTGTCTGCTACTGCCGCTAGACCGGCTAGAGGTCTTTGGGCAGACTATGGTTTTGTTGCCACCATGGATAGGGAGATCAGGCACGATCTAGAGAGAGAGAGAGATGTTGGATATGGGATCACTGACTATTGGGATGAGATAGTTGAGGCCATGTATGGGACACTAGTAGTTATCGATGTGGTAGAGCTTAGCCAGAGGATGATAGAGTTTGAGACTAGGTTTAGGCGGGACACAGACGAGGTTTATACGAGGTTGGACGATGAGCAGTCTAGGCGACAGCTATTGGCTAGTTGGCTCAACATGTTATTTAGGGATAGGCGTGCACATGCACGTACTGCTAGACTCATGGAGACTGAGGCTAGGATGTCTAAAGAGGTTTGGGGACGATCTATGGATGCGAGTGATCTTACGCGTGCAGAGGTTATGTTACTACGTACCATAGTGTTAGCTCAGCAGTCACAGATTAGAGAGTTATAGTTAGCAGACCGTAGGAAACAGACGGTGATTACCTAGATGCTGGCGGCAGATCACAGGAGGCAGAAGCAGCTCACAAAGGCACTAAAGCTGATAAAGAGACTTCAAACTCAGATGACAGAGTTTGAGAGACAGCAGGAACCCGCCAAAGGTCTTGCACAGCCAGAGCTACCGGAGAGGCTGGTAGCAGTTCCTAATTCTGTTAGGCTAGTTATTTTGTACAACCAACCTAAGTATTACGGTTAACTCACGCTAGTAGGCATTAGTTGTTTATAGTCTTTTTATCTTGTAATCCTAATCGTGTGATCATTTTGTCTATCTGAACCAATCATGTATGTTTTCCCAATTTATCTAGGAATGGTGGTAATTATGTCATGTCCAGTAAATCGAATTTGTTTGTGAATAATGTCCGATTGGTTAATCTTTGAGATTACAATTCAGTTGTATATTTCACTGTGTGATGTGATCTCACTTCACTTATTGTGCATATGTCATGTCATGGTTATGATTTTACAAAATCTAACGGGTATATAATTTATCTTGTGATTGAAGAAAAATGGCCACCAAAAGAGAAGGACCACGAGGTTAAACCCAGAAACAACACAGTCCGCAACAGGCGCCACCACTACCATTGTTACTAATGCCCAACTTTAGGCAATGATTGACCAAGGCGTTACTGCCATTTTGGCAGCACGTGATGCAAACACGAATGGCGTCGACAGCCACAATTCAGGAACAGGTGCTAGGAGAAATGAGCGAGCCACTCGTGAGTGCACTTACCCAGACTTCATGAAGTGCCAACCTCTAAATTTCAAAGGCACAGAAGGAGTTGTCGAATTGACTCAATGGATTGAGAAAATGGAAACTGTGTTCCGCATAAGCAACTGTTCTGTGGAAAACCAAATCAAGTTCTCCACTTGTACTCTTCTGGGAAATGCTCTAACGTGGTGGAACTCCCACGTTAGGACTGTTGGTAATGACATTGCTTATGCAATGACCTGGACTGAACTGAAGAAGAAAATGACTGACAAGTACTGCCCAAGGACCGAGATTAAGAAACTCGAAGTTGAACTGTGGGAATTGAAAGTGAAAGGTACCGATGTGATAGGGTACAACCAACGTTTTCAGGAACTGGCACTGCTGTGTGGTAGAATGTTTCCTGAAGAATCTGACAAGATTGAGAAATATGTCGGTGGCTTACCCGACATGATCCACGGAAGTGTAGTAGCATCCAAGCCTAAGACAATGCAAGAGGCAACTGAAATGGCAATCAAAGTGATGGATAAGAGAATCCGCACTTTTGCTGACCGCCAGACAGAGAGTAAAAGGAAGTTTGAGGACACCTCAAGGAACACTCAGAACCAACAACAACAGAACAAGAGGCAGAACACTGGTCGGGCCTACACTGCAAGGACTGGTGAGAAGAAGCCATACGGGGGATCTAAACCCCTATGCGCTAAATGCAATTATCACCATGACGGTCCATGTGCTCCAAAATGCCACAAATGCAACAAAGTTGGCCATTTTGCCCGTGACTGTAGGAGTACGGTAAATGCCAACAATGCTAACAATCAAAGGGGCACCGGGTCGGGTCAGAGACCTACTTGTTTTGAGTGTGGAGCCCAAGGACACTTCAAGAGGGAATGTCCAAAGCTGAAGAACAACAACAACCGGGGTAACCAAGTTGGAGGTGGCAATGCTCCCGCCAAGGTGTATGCGGTAGGGCATGCAGGGACAAACCCAGACTCCAACGTCGTGACGGGTACGTTCCTTCTAAACAACCGCTATGCTTCTATCTTATTTGATACTGGTGCCGATAGAAGTTTTGTATCCACTGCATTTAGCTCCCAAATTGATATCACACCAACTGCATTAGATCACTATTATGACGTTGAACTAGCCGACGGGAGAATAATTAGGTTGAACACTATCCTTAGGGGTTGTACATTAAATATCCTGAACCACCCATTCAACATAAATTTAATGCCCGTAGAACTTGGTAGTTTCGACGCTATAATTGGTATGGATTGGTTGGTAAAGTACCAAGCAATCATTGTGTGTGCCGAGAAGATCGTTCGTATCCCCTGGGGAAATGAAACATTAATTGTTCATGGTGACGGAAGCAACCGGGGACACGAGGCTCGTCTGCACATTATCTCGTACACCAAAACACAAGAATACATGCTAAAAGGATGTCCAGTCTTTTTGGCAAACGTTAATACAAAGGAGACGGAAGACAAGTCAGAGAAGAAGCGACTTGAGGACGTACCAATCGTCCAGGATTTTCCTGATGTATTCCCTGAGGACTTGCCGGGTCTTCCTCCGACTCGACAAGTGGAATTTCAAATCGAGTTTGATCCTGGTGCGCACTGTAGCACGGGCACCTTATCGATTGGCACCTTCTGAAATGAAAGAGTTGTCGGAGCAACTAAAAGAACTATCTAACAAAGGCTTTATAAGACCTAGTTCCTCACCCTGGGGAGCTCCGGTCTTGTTTGTCAAGAAGAAGGACGGATCGTTTCGAATGTGCATTGATTACTAGGAATGGATAAACTAACTGGTGAAGAACCGTTAACCCTCCCAAGAATTGAGATGAAATATTTGATCAGCTTCAAGGGTCCGAGTGTCTACTCCGAAATCGACCTAAGGTCAGGTATTCACCAACTGAGGGTTCGAAAGAAGACCATTCCCGAAGACCCCTTTAGAACTCGTTACGGCCATTATGAATTTCAAGTTATGCCATTTGGTTTGACAAACGCACCTGCCGTATTCATGGACCTTATGAATCGGGTGTGCAAACCTTACTTGGATAAATTCATGATTGTCTTTATTGATGATATTCTAATATATTCAAAGAACAAGCAAGAGCACGAAGAGCACCTTAAGTTAATCTTAGAGTTGCTTAAGAAAGAGGAGTTGTATGCCAAATTTTCCAAGTGTGAATTTTTTGGATCCTGAAGGTATAGTTCCTCGAACACGTGATTAACAGCTAGGGTATTTACGTGGACCCCGCCAAGATTGAATCCATTAAAGATTGGGCATCTCCTAAGTCACCAACGGAGATTCATCAATTTTTAGGTCTTGCTGGGTATTATCGAAGATTCATCGAAGGATTTTCGAAGATTGCCAAACCAATGACCAAGCTCACTCAGAAGAAGGTCAAGTTTGAGTGGGGTGACAAACAAGAAACAGCGTTCCAACTGTTGAAGCAGAAGTTGTGTAGTGCACCAATTCTGGCTTTACCTGAAGGAAGCAAAGATTTTATCGCTTATTGCGATGCTTCGATCAAAGGTTTAAGCGCTGTGTTGATGCAAAGAGAGAAGGTGATTGCTTATGCATCACGACAACTGAAAATTCATAGAGAAATGTAAACTCAGATTGAACTTGAGCGTAGTGTTTTCTCTAAAACTCTAGAGACACTATTTGTACGGAACCAAGTGTACGGTGTTCACGGATCACAAGAGTCTACAACACATCTTAATAAAAATTGGGGGAGGGGGGGAGGAGCTGAAATGAGGCAGCGTCGTTGGTTAGAATTACTTAGTGATTACAATTGCGAGATTTGTTATCACCCAGGGAAAGCAAATGTTGTCGCTGACGCCTTGAGCAGGAAGGAACGAGAGCCACCATTAAGGGTTCGAGCCTTAGTCATGACTATAGGTTTGAATCTCCCCAAAAAAAATTTGGATGCTCAAACTGAAGCACGGAAACCAGAGAACATCAAGAATGAAGATGTTGGAGGCATGTTGGTTGAAAATTCTAAGGATCCGGAGAAATTTAGAACAGAAAAGTTGGAACCCCGTGCGGATGGAACTCTATGCTTCAATGGCAGGAGTTGGTTACCATGCTATGGTGATTTGAGGACTGTGATCATGCATGAGTCCCACAAGTCAAAGTATTCTATCCATTCGGGTTCTCAAAAGATGTACCAAGACATGAAAAGTCTATATATGGTGCCCAATATGAAGGAAAACACGCACCTATACCCCCCCCCTCACCTAAGCAAATTTTAGGACTTATGCAAGGTCAAGGCAGAACATCAAAGGCCATCAGGATTGTTGGTACAACCCGATATCCCTCAATGGAAGTGGGACAATATCACTATGGATTTTGTCATGAAGCTTCCTAAGTTGTTACAAGGCTACGACACCATTTGGGTAATTGTTGACCGACTCACTAAGTCCGCAATCTTTGTACCGATAAGAGATACTGATCCAATGGATAAACTTGCAAGAATGTACCTAAAGGAGGTGGTCACGAGGTATGGAATACCTCTCTCGATTATTTGTGATCGTGACCCTAGGTTCGCATCAAATTATCTTGTGTTATTGATCTGAGAAGTAACACGCCCCGGACCCATATTCCGCTGCGACCTAATTTGGGGGTGTTACAGCTACGAAGCTCTTCTCGCCCCACTCTACTCCCCGAGTATCCTACTCGAGATTTCACTATGTCAATAAGTTCTCTTCAATCGGAGAAAACCGTTACACGTCGCTTATACCAATTTCTGACACTAAGCTAGATGTCGAGTCCTAATCTTAGCCAGAACCAATCTACCACTTCACTAGTGTATTTTAAGGACTAAAATACTAACCGACACACATACAATACTTCCGGACTTATACACTATCCGGATCTACACAACTACACAAGAATGAGAAAAAATAAACCGAATCTAGAAGAAAGTAATAAAGGTTACGTATAGACACACTAAACTACAACACTTCGTTTCTTGGCGAATACGAGTGTTCTTCTCTTTCACTTGAGGAAAGAAAGAATGGATCACCTGTTAAACAAGATTAAACAAGTTTATGATCAAAGATTTAGAGAGATGCAGAGAGAGATTTAGAACAAAGAAAAATGTGAGCATAAAGTTGGAAAATAGTTAGGAATAGTCCAGTATTTATAAGCAAGAGAGAGGAGCGTCTCCATTGTGGACGGTCCCTTAAATATGGGACGATCCCAGATATATTAGGGACCGTCCTACCTATTTGGGGGTCGTCTTAGGTAGACGCTCCCTTTTTTTGTTTTTATTGGGGAAATGTTTTTCCGGTAAAGGTGGAATCTTTTTAGGGGGGAAAACCATATTTCAAATTATTTATTAGAATAAAACATTTCTTTTAATTACAAAAATATTTTGTATAATTTATTTTTGTAAAAAGGTTTTGTTACATTTATAAAAATGTAAAGTTTAATATAAGATATAACACCCCGTGTTTTAGGGTCATTGACGTCGTCAATAAATTCACTATGTATTTTTAGTATTGTACGCGTTTGCTTTTAATCGTAATCGTTAAGTTAAATCGCGTAAGCTACAAATGATCATTCAATGTAAACGGTCATCAAACAATTAAATGTTTACATCAAGCAAGTGTTAAGTAATGATTTTGAGGATAATTATTAACTTTGTTTAATTTATTTTATTGGTTACGTAAATTGTGTACGTTTCGCGATAAAATTTCATTTAGATATACCCGGAACCACCATAATTAATCTACGCTTCAACAAATGCTTATTTTTATTTTCAATGACCAAAGTTTATAAAACTTTACCATATTTATACAAATGGGATGCCCCATATATCAATAAATGGACCAAGACATACAAATTGCAAGTATACATTTTAATTAACAAGACTACACTTACATTATAACTTATACTTTCATATTTGCAAGTAATACTTTCATTTTACCAAGATAATGTCTAGCCAACACAACCCTTCAATTCATGGGATGATCTACACTTCAAGAGACATAAGAACATAAGCTTTAATTACCAAGGACAATGTACAAGATGAGTTAGTAAAGACTTAAGGCATGACTAGTGGTTTTGACCACTTCATCCCTAAAACCTCATTTTTTGCTCCCTATTGGTGCCGTCCCCCCCCCCCCCCTTGACTAAATACTTATGGCCCTTTGTGTTTCTACAACTAGACTAACATATATCATATATATACTTGCACTCTAGAAAGATAAACACACGTTGTATATCACTTGATAAAAATCAAACTTCATTCTCCCTTTTCCCTCTTTGAAGGCCACGGCAACAAACACCCCTTTTATATAATTCATAGCTTGATTTTCCAAGACCATACACACATACCTACATCATATCTAAGATGTCTTAAGTTGTTTGCAAGGGTTGGTTAAAGGTTTACAAGTATTGAAGCAAGTATTGCAAGATTAGGGTTTCTAGTTGGATTAGGGTTTTCTAAGCTTGTAAGCTTTGGTTTTATATCTAAACAAGGGTTTGGATATTGTGGTCTACCATCATACATCACTCTAAGGTTATCTAAAAGCCCTCATCTTTTCATAATTATGATTTTATGTGTATATTAGTTTTATTTAGCAAAATCACCATTAGGATACTTTTAAACATGTAAAAAGAGTTTTTACTTGTGATCATCATTTTGTACACTTTTTCATATGTTATGTGATTGGTAATATCATGATATAATGGGATTATAAGTATTGTAACATGTTGGTTAAGTGTAAAAATGTATATGTATAAACTAGTAAGTAAAGTTACATAAGAAAGTTTATGATTTAATAGCCTTGTTAAGAACTTGTTAACTTGGACAAATGGACAAATGATGGACCTATGGACTATATAATATATATGACATAGTATATTAAGAGTTACAAAGGACTTGTGGTAAATTATGAAGTTAAAAAGTATATAAAAACAAAGTTATACAAATAAACTCAAAAAGATATTTAGGGACTGTTTTGGCATGAATTTTTAGGCATGGATTTTATATTTTATAAACATACTACATCTCATGACGATTCCAAAAAGGTAAGAAACTCGAAAAACCGATTTATAACGAAAAAGATACGTAGTTTACGAGTTTTACGATAATAACCGGAGTTATAAAAGAATTTTTATAAAAACTTGTTATAAAAATTCTACAAACAGAAGGTTTGGTATTTTTATTAAATCACACATATTTTTAGGATTCCAAAACAATAAGAAACGTAATTTTTCAATTAAAAACGAAGAAGTTATGAATTACGCGAGTTTATATACTTAAAATGTATAAAAATACTTTTATAAAACTATTTTTATAAAAGTTACTGTTCATCTCAGGAACATTTGTTTTTGTAAACCTCATAAATAAATAGAACTTTCAATTACGAGATCGTGCTCGAAAGAATTACTAAAAACGGAGCTAAAACGAATAAAATACGGCGTTTACGATAATTAAAGTTTATAAAAGTAATTTTATAAACTATGAACAGTAAAATTTACTATTCATCAGCAGACCCAAATGTATAAAATGTGATAATTTTGATACACCTTTCAATTACAAAGACGTGCTCGAAGGAATCGCTAAAATCGGGTTTAAAACGAATAAGTTATTACATTTACGGGTTTTACGACAACTAAAACTATAAAAATAACTTTATAACTGGTGTGAACAGTAAAAAGTACTGTTCACCAGAGGACATGAAATACAAAAATGTCATAATTTGATACGTCGTCTTAATACGAAAGCTTAATAAGAAAGCTGTGGACACCAAAAGAAAACGCAAAGAAACGGACTTGAATACGTGAAAGTTATGTCAATTTTTAACCAAAGGTAATATTTATAAAGTTTTTTTTTTAACTATATAAATTTGATTTCACTAAAACAATTCTACGATGGTGACTTAGTTATATAGAATTATATATTGGTAGTTGTTACCCCAATGTGATTAGTAATTTTCGTCCTATATTGGATTAGGCTGCATTCGATCATTACCGTGACACATTTTCTATGATATACTTGATATTCGCTCACTGAAGGTGAGTTCATAGCCCCACGTTTTACATGATTTGTTTTATAAGTTTTTCGGGGGTGAAGAAGAAACATTCCACTGTTTATAATTAGGGAACACAAGTGGATAAAGTTTTATATTATGATTACGTATGTTGCATAATAGCGATAACCCTAGTTGAGCCCATTATCATTGAATGTCAGTTACTGGATTGTGAGCGCGAATGTTATGAATAGATCTATTAGGATTGACATCCCCGTTCGGGTGATTAGCTATCACTGGGCAAACGAACGTATACCATGTCGATATAAGATGTTGCGGGTTAGAACATCATCACGGGCAATGTAGGCCAATTATATGGTATTCATTTATGTCGAACTTCAGTGTCATGAGCTTAAGGCAACGTAATTACATTTATATGATGTCTGCATCTGTTGAATTATTATACACTTGGGAAATCTTGTGGTCCTACAATATCATGATATAATGGGATTATAAGAATTGTAACATATTGGTTAAGTGTAAAAATGTATATGTATAAACTAGTAAGTAAAGTCGCATTAGAAAGTTTATGATTTATTAGCCTTGTTAAGAACTTGTTAACTTGGACAAATGGACAAATGATGGACCTATGGACTATATGATATGTAGGTCCAAAGTCTTGGATCTGTTTAGCCTTTTGTAAGACAATAGCTAACTTGAATAAATTCAAATCAACTATATGAGAGACAGTGACTATGAATACTATGTGCTAATGCGGAATCTTAACACAAGTACTAAGAAGAACACAATGTAAAATATGCTATTTGCTATTAATTTCTATGAATTATATTCAATCTTACATACTAAACATTGTGACGTGAGGGTTCCTTCTTTTATTTACCAAGGATACCCTATGGGGCTTTTACAAAGTAATGAAAGGATAATGCATATCTTTCTCCTAAGATATCTCTAAGATAAACTATTATTACTTTTATGTTCTTAAAAGACTTAACTAGAAAGGTCCATAGTACTATCTATAGTACTGCCAGATCTTAACTTAGTACTGGGCAGACTTAAACTTATGTTACCAGACTTATACTCTATAACACTACCAGTCTTAAAGTCATGTTTACCAATAATTCCTAACAATCCTCCCCTAACTTGAACTTCACTTGTGATCTTCAAGTTTCTTTGAGTGTCTTCATTATAAGCTTCTTGAGGATTTTGTGAGCATTATCTTTGGAATTATTCTTGAACTGCAACCCTTTGAATTGATCACTACCTGATCTTTGCAGCAACTAATCTTCGAGAATAATATAATCAGCACTTACGCAATTAAGTCAATATCTCTTCAGCAAATACACTTTTGAATAAGCAGCAACATTGACTTATGTAACATCAAATCATAAGGTTTCAGTTTATTACTCATCTCTTCCAGGCTCATCGTGTTAAACTTCTGTGAGAGGTTGACTATTGAAATTTAATGGATTTTGATGTCTCTTTACCTGTTAGCCTTTATAAAACTATGGAAGTAGGCAAATGTCTTGGTTTATATACCATGGTACTTTGATAACCATTTCAACTCTTGTAAATGAAACATGGTGAGTTGAAATACCATATGATTTTTAGCAAATCATCAGCTATCAACGGATTTGATTAAGCCTTTACCAAGTAACCGTTTGCTCTTGGGCTAGCTAATCCTTTGGTGGAATCATGACATCACCCTGGTGGATTAATAACCAGTTTAACTTTTTGAACATGAATCATTGGTAAGTTGAGTACCATCTAGTTTTTGGTAAACTGTCAACCATCAACGGATTTGAGAAGTCTTTACCAAAGCCGTTTGCTTTGGACTTAGACAGTCCGTATGCTATTAAGCCATGTTGAACTGAATGGACCATATTGTTGTGTGGTGGTTAGCACAACCACCCAAACCCTTCTATCTTCCACTATAGTTCACAGCTTAATTTATGTTCCTAGCTACTGACACCAATCATCATTTTCTAACCACCTGCTGGATTCTCCACATTCACTTTTCAAAAGTTTTATAACCATCATCATTAATATTTCCATCCAGAAGCTTCATTTTCAGCAGTGTTTGACATACATTAGACTGTTAAAGGATTATTTTACTTTCTGCTAACATATAAATTTCAGCTGTCCGTTAGGTTAAAACAATGCTCATTGCAGTTCATATCTCTCCAACTTAGTATTCTTTTGTTGACCTAGTAAGCTCCATACTAAATCTAGTCTAGAGGTGAATCAACATTGTCTTCAAGTTTTCCCAAAAAACACCCTTCTAATAATCATCTGTTTGACCTCTGTACATTATCTCTTCATCTAATCCTGTACAATTTTGTAAGATCTTCTCTTTATATTTCTTTAAGATTGGCTCCAAGCTCATATTAAACTTTTCAGTTACCTTTTTCATCTTACTATTTTGATATTAACCTTTCTTGCCTTGCTTGATGATCATTTTAGGCTTGCTATACTAGGGGATTAACTCAAGCTATTGGAACAGGATTAATTGGAACCTTTTGTACCTGAAGAAAATCTTCTTTTCACTAGCTTATCTTTCTTCAGCTTCATCCTTAGCAGTGGGTAAAACCCTGTCCTTTGCTATTTATTCCTTTTTTTTCCCATTTTCTTTACAGGCTACTTTTTCCCTCCTTTTGCTTCTATAGATGGGCATCTATATCATCAATCTTTTGCCTTTTAGTTGTTGTTGTCTGAGATCTTCACCAAATCTTTTCAACCTCAGCCTTTGTAGCTTTAAGACTTTCTAGGAAACAAAAAAAGTTCAACTTGCTTAAATGCCTTATCAAATTTTCTCTTTAATATCCTCACAAACTTCAACTTACTTCAATGTGGAAAGCTTTCCATGTTCCTTGATTCTTCATGATAACTCTGGACATGTAATCCTCAAACTGTGACTGAGTCATAGGCTTATCTTCTTTTTGCTTTTGCCTCTTTCTTCTTGCTAAGTATTTCTTTCTTTGATATTACCAAGTCAACCACCATTCTTTTGCATAAGTCTTTTTAATGAAATATAGTTTCTTTTGATATTACACTTTTAGATAAACTCTGCATTTTATTGCATCAAGCATTAGCTATAATAGATCCAATCTTCTTCAGTATAATGTTGAGCTTCAAACTGAACTTGAGCTTTTCTTTGCTTTTGTTGCTCAGTTAACTCTTCTTCTTCTGTCAATCTTTTAGCCAATAAAGCATCCAAATGAACTTGTTTGGCAGTTTCTTCTTCCTCTAGATTTTGCAATCTTATGGCTTCTGCAAGACTAGCTTCTTCTTGTTGAATTTGTTCTTTAGTTCTTTTGGGAGCTTGAGTCTCTTCAACAATCATTTGAGCTTTTCCTTCCCTTTCGCCTCTATCAGAACTAATTGGCACCACTACCAGTACTAATCTAAGGCCAAACAGTATTAAACTAAGCCACCAAGTATTTAATTCTTCAAAGCCAGTACTTATGTCTTTCAAGGTATTTTACTTGCAACTCTTTTCTCCTCTTGTATCTTTTTTACCCATTAAACTCTGATTTTGACCTCTGGAGAAGACAACTTTAAAGAGTTTTATTTAGATGCTTCCAAGGTTTGTCAGGGATGATTTCTTCTTACTGAGCCTCTCCTGAAGGTTTAGTAGGAGTAACAAAAGTAAAACTAGTGGATCTTCATCTATGTCCTTCTAAATATCTCACTTGATCCTACTAATGTTCTTACACCTTGATGTAGTTTGAACCACATTCTTTCTTTTGAGAATATTTTCCATTTCTTGACCTTCTTTACACAAACGTCACAATAGCTTTCCCCAGGTTGTTGTAAGCTTGAGCTTGTCTCCAATATATCATCCTTTGTGATTCAAATTGGGAACCATATGATGGAGGTCTTTAGTTATCAAAGACTCTTCCTCTGGACATAAAGAGGGTGAGAAGGATACTGAGATTGTGGAGCTTTAGGTTCCTGTCTAGGAGAGAGTGGTTGGTGTTCAGTTGATGGTTGGTCAAAGGTGTGCTCAGTGGGTGCATTGTTGGGTTCAGGTTCAGGTCATGTCAGGTGAGTTATTGGTTCAGGTACAGGTGTAGGTTCAGCTACAGGTGTAGGGTGAGATGTTAATGGTAATAGTTCAAAGTTGTTGGGTTGTCCTCAGCTTGATCTGTTTGGTCTGAACTTTGAGGTGATCAACAACATGCAAACACTTGAAGGCAATAAAGGTTCTTTGGACCCACCCCCCTTAAAAACTCTTTTTGATGTTTCCAAAAATCTTTTTGGTCAAGGCCACAACCAAATAAGGGTGTTTGTATTTCCAAAATCATTTGTAGAAATCATGGGTACATCAAAAACTTAGTTTTACTTTTCAAATTAGCCAAGGTCCATCAAAATAATTTTGAAAAGTTAAAAACTCATGCCAGTAGGAAAGACTAATCTAGAAAGTTGCAATATACTACCAAATGTGATCCCATCCACCACTTTTAGGGCTTATGCAGTGTAAAATATGATGGACAAAAAATCACCATTGGGGTGTGAAAAAGCTTTTCCAAAAAGTAAAAGAACCATCAGTTGGATACCTCATATTCCCTATTCCTCCAAAAATTTCAGTATTTGGCAACATAAAAATCCCTGAAGCATCAGCTAATTGAAGCTTACTTCGAACAGATGTCTCAGTGATTGTATACTCAAGAGTATCTATGGTTGCTCTTAGTTCTAGAGTCCCATCAGTAAGAGTTGATGGCCAGTTGCAGTCTGCCAAAAACTGTTTTGGACTAAGAAAACATGGATCAGTAGGGATTGAGGTCAAGGATACCTATATGCGAGCCTTTTAAGAAATCTACTATCTCTGCAAACCCTGCACTTTCTTCAGGTTTCTTTAAGAATCCCACTTGGTTATGCTTGTCGCAGTATTTCAGTGAAGCCATTCTTTTGATGTGTAGTAACGAGGTGGGTTGGACTGTTTTGGTTAACTTAGTATGGATTGGAACTGCTAATGACTTTATATGCGAAAAAATAATGAATTTCAATTTGTCCCTCCGAGAAAATAGGCTCTTTTTAATGAAGAAAAATATTTTAGGTGAGATAAAACAGTAAATATCCAATTTTTGTATCATTATCCGCTTAAATTACACGGCAATTTGCTCTAACGCGTTATATTTTAGGAGAAAAATTCAAAGTTGTGAGACCAAACAAGCACTCAACGAACTTGTTACCAGTATTAATATAGGCCTACCAGACTTACAGTAGTGGTTCAACCAGGTATTAACAATATATTGTAAGAAATAACAATAAGCTTACCAGTTCTTAACTAGTAAAATACAGATTAATAATGACAATACAGAATTAACTTTTTCACAACTTTAGTGAACTTTCAATCACGCTACATATCTCCATGCCAATCCATGTATAACCTGAAAAATGTTAAAGCTATACACACAATATATACTACAAAATGACTTGAAAAACACTTATTACTACTAGGTCTATGACTACTAGAATTAATATAACCTATCATAATTAAGTCTACTATCTAGTATGACTAAATTTACAAACTATACATTTAATCCTCCCCTTAAATGTAGCTATGGATTTATCATACCAATATTAAACATCTAAGAAATGAAACTTTCGTCCATCAAAAAGCTTTTGTCAATTAGGTCAGCTACATTGAGTCTGTGTGGAATTTCTTCCACCTAATGAGCTTTCTTTCATAAGAATCTCGTATAAAGTTGGTGTATGATCTCTCTGTTGCTTTGTCTTGGAGTGATTCACAGGATCTTCTAATGCATATTGTGCTTTTATTATCAATGTGGTTTTGTGTATATTCATAAAATTGAAACCATAGTCCTACATTTGTTTTTCTGAATCTACAAGGACTTGTCCACAGAAGCTATGGCAACAAGCCTACATATTCAGCTTGGTTGTAGAGTAAGCCACTATGGTTTGTTTATTGCATTACAAGAAATTAATTGCTTCCAAGAAATGATAACCAACATTTGCTGGATTTACATGTCAAGATTGGGGTCTCCAGCATAGTCACTGTCTGAGAAAGCTTCCAGGTCAAAAGATGATTCTCTAGGGATATAATAAGCCACAAATTGGGTTTGCCCTTATGGTACTTAAAGAATCTCTTCACATCATTTAGGTGTGAAGTCTTGGTGTGTGACTTGAAAACGGAGAACAAACACATTACTAAAAACATTATATCAGGCCTAGTGGCAGTTACTACATGAGAGAACCTATCATGGCTCTGTATCAATGTACATCTACTATCATCAGCTTCCTCATCTTTTGTCAATCTGACATCTTGTCTCCATAGGGGTATTTGAAGTTTTCACACTAGCAAGGTCAATACGTTTTTCAGATGTCTGCACATACTTGTCTTGAGAAATGAAAAATTCATCTGTCATTTTGTCTTGACTAGCATCCAAGAAGTAGATGAGTTCACCCATTAGAATCATTTGAAATCTGCCTTTCACAAGGGCCTTAAATTCATCCACACAAAGACTTTTTAGTAGAGCATAGATGATATCATCTACTACACTTGAAAACAGCACTGAGACTACTTATTGTATTTCTTAATAATAAATTCTTGTCAATGGTTACCCTTTCTGTATCCATTGCTCCTATAGAAATGTTGATAGAGTAGCATACCAGTCTAGGGGTTGATTGAATCAGTCCATATTATAAATCTTTGACAACCTTATAAAACCTTCATTAGGGATGATCAGGATCAACAAAACAGCGTGGTCGAGAAACATACACCTCTTCATCTCATAGTGATACAAAAAATGCACTTTTGACTTCCATTTGGTATACTATGAAACCCCATAAATAAGGGAAATGGCTAAAAATTAAAATGATAGCACCTTCTATTCTTGCCACTGAGCAAAAACCTCATCATAGTCAATACCCTCATCCTGTCTATGACCTATGGGCCAACTAAATCTTGCCTTATTTCTAACATATAAACTCCTATTTCATTCCCAGTTAGTTTTCTATTTACCATTTTGTTCCAAATCACCTTTGCTACATGAGGTAGTTCATCCTAGAATCTATACCTGTTGCAGCCTAAACTATAACAACTCCTCTTGCATAGCTTCAACCCAACTCTCATCTTTAAGAGCTTCAAAAATCATTTTAGGTTCCTCCTGAGATAAGAAACAGGTAAACAAGCAATGTTGTTGATCTTTGTGATTGTTCCTTTGCTGCTTTTGAACATAACTTACAAGTGCATGTGCTCCTGAAGTTTGCTTCACTCTGCTTCTAGTTTGCACAGATGACTTAGGATCGCCAAGTATTTGGCTTTGTGGGTGATGTTGTGAATTCCTAAAGAGTAGAATGGGGACTAACAATACTCTTCTGTTTGGTAAGTTGTTCAAATCATGGACCATACCCTCTTCATCATAAGAAGCTTCATCAAAAATCCCTTTCTGAGGCTTGTTAAAGATTGTGAGCTCTGGCATATCTGAATCATCTTGATCAGCAGGTTGAGTATTAGCTGGTTCACTACCAGAATTAACTGAGTTAGTACTGGTAGCTTTGTCAGTAGTTACTTCCCTTAAATGCTTTTGAGCAAGTTGATCCAAGTCTCTTCTAAAAGCTAGAATTTCAGGAGTATCTTCTGAAATGCCAGTAGAAAAAGCTTCCTTCTCTTGTGTTTGAAGGTTTTGAAGTTCTGTTTGTTAAATAAACTTCTGCTTCCTTTGTTTTGTAGAAGACTTCCTTGTCCTACTTTTGATGCTGAATGCGTGATTGATGTAGGCACAAACAATAAGCATCCTCCATTTCCTCATCTGCACTCTCAGAGCATTTGCATTAGGAGTTTATAGAGTACCTGCACTTGTTGGTACTTTTGATAGTAGTACATGCATGGGGGTTAGATTCGATATGTCCAAAGAACAAGAATTAATTCATAGAATCAGTGTGATAAGCAATATCAAAATCCATCTATAAACCTACTCCCTTTCACATATAGGTTTGTTCGTCAAGAAATTTTTCATGAGAGTTACTTTACATTTTTTTGGTTTCCTAAATTTTATACCCTAATGGCTTTGATATTTAGTGAGTTAAAACCGACTAAGAACACCATCAACTCACACTTTTCCATCAAACTTTGGCCAAGCACACTTACAGTATGAAAATGGTAACATGGCACCCAAAAGGTTTATATAAGCTTAATAATTGGTTCTGTAACCAAACTATACCCCATAAGGTGTTTTGTTTTTGAGTTTTGTCCCCCTTACCCTACTAAAGATATAGCAAGCAGTGCTAACTGCTGCTGCCCGAAAAATAGTAGTTGGTTAAGTAGTGGTATGCTAGCTTAATCCTAGCTGCATCAATTAAGAGTCATGTTCATTCTTTCAGTGACCTCCATTCTGCTGTGGAGTTTTTCGGCAACCCACATTTTTTGCTTTACGCTTATTTTATTACCCTTGTTTCCTACAAATTAAGCATATCTCTATATCATTAATGCAAGTGCCCATTATTATGTTATTTTGTTTTTTACCTGTGTTTAAGCTGGTGTTTCATATTTTATAATGTGTTTCTAAGGATGCCACTAGTTTCTTCCTTTGTTGCATATATAAGATTACCCAACAATTATTGTACTAATCATCAGTAATACAAGCAATAACTTGCCATGATTAGCTTTTTATACAAATGTAGGTCTCTAAAAGATCCTATGCAGGTGTTGTATGTAACGGTCAGTAATGATTCTTTCTTAAAACTTTGCCTTAGACAGGAGGCCTGTGTTGATTACCTTTTTGGCAGGTGCAAACACATGTATGGTCATTTACTCGAAAAACCTTGGAAGAGTGTTTACTAGGTTTTCCCTTCACAAGTTTGTTTTTTAAGTGTTTAAACTTTTATATGACCTTACCTCTTGTGCCACAAATTTGATTCATCAGTGTGGCTTTTGCAATCAAACAAGCATCAAGTCTTTTGTGAGGACAGGTGTCTTATATATCAATGTACATATTGTTTTGCTTAGGGGACCTTAAGAAGTATATGTTTTCATTAGGCATCTTAAAGTCAGGAGACACCAACAAGACTTTCAGTTCTCAGGGTAAAAAGAACCTTTGTGCTTCTTATCACTATTTATAATATTGATAAAAAGATTAAAATTGTCCCAAGTATTTTACAAAAAGACAAACTAGCAAACTTCTAAATTACCAACTCTTATCTTGCCTTTACCAGGTTATGTAGCCTTTACTACCCTCCAAGGTAACAGATCCCTTTGTATTCTTCAAGTTCATCCAGGTGATCCTTGTTACCAGTCATGTGCCCCCTGAGCTATTACACTATCCTAATATACATCATCTCCTCCATGTCTGGAGTAGTTTGATTGCACATGTAAAAGAGAAATTGGTTTCTCTTTGGGTCCCAGGCCTTATTAGGCTTGGGTTGACCTTGTGGTCATTTTACATTTACAGTTCTAACAAAAAATTAGATCCACTATTTTTAATTGGAGTTTGGTATTGGTTTCTCAATTATAACTGCTTATGTGTACCTTTACAACAGTGCCTAATTTCCCTTTACTGCTTGAGAATAAGTCATTTCTGTTGTATTTCTAACAATGGTCTTTCATCAGGTTGTAATGTGATTTTTGGATAATGACATTTTTGATTAAACTTATTCATCTAGAGTCTTTACAAGACCTAAAACTGTTTGAGTTACAGGTAGGTACTGGTTGTTTAGATCTACCTTTTTCATTAACAATTTGTCATTCAGAATTAACATTATGCCTAATAAAAATTAACTTTCTCCTACCAGTATTATTAACATGAGGCCTCACAAAATTAACATTTTTACCTAAAAACATTAACGTTGTACTGGTCTAGTACAAAAGTTTTAGCTGTTTAACGCCTTGTGTAACATTGTTCCCATACTGGTTTTGACCTACCCCATTACCGGTATTATAAAAAACCCTTTGTTTCTTATGTCAGCCTTCTTGCCCATTTTTCTTTTCTTAATTGACACAATCTTTGATCAATTGATTAGGCTGTGCCACAAACAAAACACTTTTTTTCTTGATGAAAGGAGTTACCCTTCTCCTAGTTCTTTCCCATAATTTCATTCCAGTTCTTTATTTTTAACTTCATGTGTCCCTTGATTTTTCATTTGTTCTAGGAAGTTTTTGTTGTGTTGCACAAACTAGGTTCAAATTCTTTTGATTCAGTCACTACTCTTATCATTAGTGATAAACTGATTAGACGCAGGACATCTCATTAAGTACGCTCTATTCTTTTGAATCAGACTCAGAAGAGTGCTCAAGAGGGATTTCCAAAGTTCTTCCACATGTCATTTGATTGAAGGTAGAATGCTCAGTAGAGTTGTCATCTGATCACTAATTTTCGGCTCTTTAAGGTCCCGTTTTACATAAAGTTACAAAGAATCATCAAATTTCCTCTTGTGGTTCAGGAGTATAGTCTCCAGTTAATGGTTGTGGAACTTCCTTTGAATTTATCAGTTTTGAAAATCTATTGTTTTAAGGTATGTTCAAGAAAATATTTTTCTGTACACTGATAACACATACGATTCATTTCTTCCTCTAGCTTAAAACTCTTCGTTTGATTGTATTTTCATATCCTAAGCCAAACTTTACTATTTGACAGGTCATACCTGAATCAACTAATTTCCAAAAAGAGTTTTTTTAGGTGAATTTTTTTCTTCATTGAATCTACTGTTTTCTATTTCTGGAGGTCACTTCAGAATCTTTTGGGTACTAATTTGGATATGAGTATCGCGTACCATCCACAAACCGATGGGTAAAGCGAGAGGACTATTCAAACTCTTGAGGATATGCTACGTGCTTGTGCGATCGACTTTGCAAAGGGTTGGGTTAACCATTTTCCGTTGGTTGAGTTCTCGTATAACAATAGCTATCACGTTAGCATCAAGTCCACACCATTTGAAGCACTTTATGGTTGAAAGTGTCGTTCATCCGTTTGTTGGGCCGAGGTTAGAGAAGTTCAACTTACTGGTCCAGAAATAGTGCAAGAAACAACTAAGAAGATCGTTCAAATCAAGTAGAGAATGCAAGCTGCTCACGATCGACAAAAGAGTTACGCGGATTTAAAGTGTAAACCAATAGAATTTCAGGTTGGGGACAAATTTATGCTTAAAGTTTCGCCTTGGAAAGGGGTCGTACATTTTGGAAAACAAGGGAAGTTGAACCCTAGGTAAATTGGACCATTCAAGGTGTTGGAAAAGGTTGGATCCGTTGCATACAAGCTTGAGCTTCCGCTGCAGGGTACACAATACGTTCCATGTATCCAACTTGAAAAAGTGTTATGTCGACGAACCATTAGTCGTTCCGTTGGATGTACTTCACTTTGATGACAAGCTTTAATTTGTCGAGGAGCCGGTAGAATTCATGGACCGTGAAGTTAAACGGTTGAAGCAAAGCCACATTCTAATAATCAAGGTTCGATTCCAGGAGAGGTCCTGAGTTCACATGGGAACGCGAAAACCAATTCCGGAAGAAATATGCACACCTCTTCACAAAGACTGCACCATCGTCAAGTGTCGCGTCTTAAGCCTTGAGGACAAGGCTCATTTAATGGTGGGAGACTATAACACCTCGTGTTTTAGGGTCATTTGTGACATCAATAAATTCACTATGTATTTTTAGTATTTTACGCGTTTGTTTTTAAACGTAATCGTTAAGTTAAATTGCGTAAGCTAAAAATGATCATTCAATGTAAATGGGCATCAAACAATTAAATGTTTACATCAAGCAAGTGTTATGTAATTATTTTGATGATAATTATTAACTTTGTTCATTTATTTTATTAGTTACCTAAATTGTTTACGTTTCGCGATAAAATTTCGTTTAGGCATACCCGGAACCACATTAATTAATCTACGCTTTAACAAATACTTATTTTTTTTCATCCAACACTCAAAGTTTTATTAAATTTTACCCAAGTTAATGTTGTTAGACATATGGTAAATAAAAGTAACCAAGTTAGAAACTATACATTGCAAGTATTTCAATTATACTTACTTTTACCTATTAAACTACAAGTTGTAACATGGAAACAATTCTATATATTTTGTTAAGAACCAAAAATCATCTAGAAGCCTTTCCCCCTCCCCAACCCATGGCTACAACACCGATTAGGGTCAAAGAGTTAACAATTTTTCACAACTAGGTCTTTATACAACATCATCTCATTAAACCTAGACATACCTTGTTTCCTTTGACCAACATGGTCTTCCCCATTTTACTCATCTTGTTTGTAGTCCTTAATAGTGTCTTTGACTAGTCTTTTATATACATATTACATACATAAAAGTAATAAGAACACACAACACTTAACACTTACCAAAAATCAAAACTTTCTCTCCCTTTTTCTTCTTTGAAGGCCACGGCAACAAACACCCCATTTAAATAATCCATAGCTTGAATTTCTAAGACCATACAAGCACTCATACATCATTCCTATGATAACCTAAGATGTTTTGAAGGGTTGGTTAAGCATTTGCAAGGGTTAATCAAGTTATTGCAAGATTAGGGTTTCTATTTGGATTAGGGTTTCTTGGTTGTGAAAGCTAGGATTTAAAATCTAAACAAGGGTTTAGAGCATATTTCTCATCATCATACATCACTCTAAGGTTATCTAAAAGCCCTTAACTTTTCATTTTCATGATTATATGTGTATATATGTTCTATTTAGCAAAATCACCATTTAGGATACTCTTGAACATGTGAAACGAGTTTCTACTTGTGATTATGATTTTGAACACTTTTACATATGTTATGTAGTTGATAATATCATGATATAATGGGATTATAAGTATGGTATCATGTTTGTTAAAGCATAAAAAGTGTATATATAAACTAGTGATTAAAAGTTACTTAAGAAAGTTTAAGATTTTAAAGCCTTGTTAAGGACTTGATATTTTGGACTCATGGACACCATATGGACCTATGGACATTATATATGTATGGCATATGATATAAAAGGTTGTGGAAAACTTGTGGTATTTTATTAGGTTAAAAAGTATATAAAAACAAGTGTATATAATTAGTTATATAAAGGACATAAAAGGGCTGTTTGGTTTTGAATTCCAAATAGTGGGGATTACATTTTTATAAAATAATACGTCTCATGACGATTCCGGGCATATAAGGAACTTGAAAAACCGATTTATAACGAAAAAGATACGTAGTTTACGAGTTTTACGATAATAACGAGAGTTATAAAAGAATTTTTATAAAACCTTGTTATAAAAATTCTACAAACAGAAGGTTTGGTGTTTTTATTAAATCACACATATTTTTAGGATTCCAAAACAATAAGAAACGTAATTTTTCAATTAAAAACAAAGAAGTTATGAATTACGCGAGTTTATATACTTAAAATGTATAAAAATACTTTTATAAAACTAGTTTTATACAAGTACTGTTCATCTCAGGAACATTTATTTTTTTTAAACCTCATAAATAAATAGAACTTTCAATTACGAGATCTTGTTGGAAAGAATTACTAAAAATGGAGCTAAAACGAATAAATACGGCGTTTACGATAATTAAAGTTTATAAAAGTAATTTTCTAAACTATGAACAGTAAAATTTACTATTCATCAGCAGACCAAATGTATAAAATGTGATAATTTTGATACACCTTTCAATTACAAAGACGTGCTCGAACGAATCGCTAAAATCGGGTTTAAAACGAATAAGTTATTACATTTACGGGTTTTACGACAACTAAAACTATAAAAATAACTTTATAACTGGTGTGAACAGTAAAAAGCACTGTTCACCAGAGGACATGAAATACAAAAATGTCATAATTTGATACGTCGTCTTAATACGAAAGCGTTTCAATGTGATAATTTTGATACACCTTTCAATTACAAAGACGTGCTCGAAGGAATCGCTAAAATCGGGTTTAAAACGAATAAGTTATTACATTTACGGGTTTTACGACAACTAAAACTATAAAAATAACTTTATAACGGGTGTGAACAGTAAAAAGTACTGTTCACCAGAGGACATGAAATACAAAAATGTCATAATTTGATACGTCGTCTTAATACGAAGACATGGACGTAAGAAACGCGAGAAACGGGAAAGTTATGCTAGTTTTACTAAAGCGTTAATTATAAACATTTTACGGGTTATTATACAAAGAAGTTACTATACTTTCCTAAAAAGTTGGCCTAAGTTACTAAACTTTCATTTTGTTCACTTAGGTTACTAAACTTATGAAACATGACATTTGG
>BQNB010014519.1:20233-32364 GCA_026074375.1 Tanacetum coccineum
GGAATGAATGTTAAACAAATGTTTCTTGGTATGTCAAATATGAGAGGAGACCTCTCAATATATATGAGAAAGGAGATGAAGGATAATGGTCCTTGTAATTAACACTATTAATTTCTACTAATGGCTCATGATTACAAAGTTAATTCGGTCTTTTTATTTGACCAAACATTAATATTTTTTTAATTCCATTAGTATCTTTTATAACAATCAATTGTCATTCAAACCAAAATTGACCAAATAATCCAACAAAAAGTTCCAACAATGACGATGAAGAATGCAGAAACTAAAGAAATGTAACCTTGGGTATTCGAAACTAACACACCAAAATTGATTAATATGTTTTAGACAAGATTTTTTAACTACTGAGGAAATATTTAAATTATATAGTGTACATAATCAATGTCAAATTAATGATCAAGTATTTTTCATGTGATATTACAAATAAAATTTTTACCTAAAAAAGAAATACCAAATACAAACACGAAAAGGGGGAAGTTGAATAACCCCATTAGTGCAAATGAATTACCTTCCTATAAGAGGACTCAATCTTCTTGACTTCCGATTTGTGTTACTAATTCATTAATATGGTTGTGGAGTTGTAGTTGCAGTACAACACTATGAACCCTTGAGATGCTTGTACAATTCTCACAGCAAGATTTATAAACCTTTAATACTTTCACATTAAATTAAATGACTCACTTTTGACAGCAACACACTTCATCTTACTCACTGCATTCAATAACTTATAGCAACAAAACACTTCATTTTCATCTTAAATATGGGCCAACTCTAAATTCGTGCTTATAAGCCATCTGCATTGAATCAATTATGAGTCCCTCTCCAATAAATTAAGTGACTCAATATTTTAGTAGTATAGATTGTTTGTGTACGTTTTCATAACTCTTGTATCATTGCTTCCTCCTGAAACATGTGGTCTCACACTCCCACTTAGCAAGTTTGTATTTCGAGGTTGTCCCACATCGTTTGGGGAGAAAAATCAAAGCTGTTTTATATGGCTTATTAGACTTGGAACATGTATGGTCTGTTAAGTCATTATTATACCTTATATATTAATAAGGAAGATCATTATCCCGATGAGGCTTTTAATGTGCCTACAAACACGGTTCACCCGTTCTCGTTTGTATTAATCCGGCCTGGTTCTTCCACTATCTCTCTCTCTCTCTCCCTCTCTCTCTCTCTCTCTCTCTCTCTCTCTCTCTCTATCTCTCTCTCTCACTACGCACTGTGTCTCACAGAAGTGATGACAATGCATCTCTCTCCCGCGCATGGTTGCCACCTGTATTCTTGGTGGTGTTTTAATATATATTCTTCCCATTATACAATTATATTATTTTTCTGCTCTCTTTTCGGTCCACCATAGATACAATTATAAGTGGTGTTATTAGGTTTGTGTTTGTTTTTGGTGTTTACATGCTCTTTTCATCTGCGTTTATTTCTTTGTTGATGTTTTAGTTCTAGGTTTTCAGAAATTTAGGTTTCGGTTACTTTTAGGCAATTGATTCTAGAAGTTTGAGTTTCGATTAGGTTTAGGCAACGTATAATTTCTGGGTTCTTAAATTTAGGGACGCTTTAGACTTTTAATTTCTAGGTTTCGGTTACTCTTTTATCTACTTATCCTTATTTTCTTTACATAATTAAAATATATCAAATATAAAAAAAAGTATAAATATATAAAAATATAAAAAGGTAAAAATATAAATATATAGATAAAAAAAATATTTTCTATATTTTAGAGGATTATCCTATTAGCCTCAATTATATAAAATAAAATAAAAATGTCTTTTTGCAAGATGCTTAACGTATGTATAAATCCACGATCTTTTGGAAAACAACCTGTAAGCCTAATATATAAATTAAATAAAAATTTAGTAACTAACACTTGTAAAATTAAAACTATCCAAAAAGAATTCGTCGAGTTCGGATCACTCAAATCTTCAATTCATCATTCCTCTGTTAATGATGTTTTCGTCTTAAATAAATCCGAAGAGGAGGTCGAAACCCAACAAATAATAACTCTCGATCTTGATGATCAACCCATGTAGGAAAGTGCTAAGATCGTAGCACCGACTCCTAATTCTGTTATTGTTCAACCTAATGTTGATGACAACTTTATTATCAATAGTACCCATTTAAAAATGATTTTGGAAAATAAATTTGATGGTCAATCTCATGCCGATCCGCATGACCACATTTGTGAATTCCTCACAATCTGCGACATGTTCAAATATGGTAAAACTCAAAGTGAATTTGTCAAGCTTTTAATAATTCCCTTTTCCTTATGCGATAAAGCTAAAACCTAGTTTAACGAACTTAATGAAGAGTCTATAACATCGTGGGAACAAATGAGAAGAGCGTTTATAACCAAGATTCTTTCCACCTTCGTTATTTAATCGTCTTTTACTCAAAATCAGAAATTTCACTCAAAACATACGTGAAAGTCTAACCGACGCTTGGTTACGAATGAATAACATGCTTCGAAGATGCCATGGGCAGGGTCTGACCAAAGGAGCTATTATTCAAATATTTTATCATGGTCTAGACGAACCCACTCAAGGAATCCTGGATATAACTGCCGGAGGAATCTTCCTCTACAAAAGTCCAAATCAAGCTTTTCAACTTCTCGAGGACAAAGTCCTTTTGAAAATGCCATGGGCATGGTCTGACCAAAGGAGAAATTATTAAAATATACTATCACGGTCTTGACGATCCCACTCAAGAAATATTGGACATAACATCTGGAGGAATCTTCCTTTACAAGAGTCCAAATCAAGCTTTTCAATTTCTTGATGACAAAGTCCTTTTCAAACTTGACTGGTCCACAAAATCTCAAAATGAACATCATCAAAAATCTATTTCCTTCGCCGATGGAAGTGATAGTAATACTGAAAATTCTCGATTTATGGAAAAATTGAAGGCTATGGATTCTCAAATTATAAGCTTAAATGAAGTATTGCATGATATACGTAACAAATACAATGAGCTTAGAGAGGGAAACGCTTCTAAAAACCACCTGAACGATGACACGCCGATGTGTGAACGTCCTAAAGCTAATTACATCCAATCTGAAGGTTATTAAAACCAAGATTCTCATTCTCGTCAATCCCATCATGATCATAATGATTCCGAGAAATCACACACAAAATTAAACAATGATGTGAGAAATGACCTCGAAGATTTTAAAAGATGTATCCATAGCATGAGAATTGTTCATTCTAAACTTTATGAAAGAGACGATCAATCTAAAACATATCTCGAAAAATCAATCACTAAATTCTTGGATGGTCAAAGAGTTACAAATATGTTTTTCAAAAATAATGTTAACGATATGATTATAAAGATGAAGCAAAACGAAAAGAATTTCCAAACTAAAATTAAAAACATGGAAAGAAAAATAGATGAGTTCGAGATGACTCAAAACATTTCTTCAGAACAAACCGATAGGACTGAACCACCACCTCCTCCTCAAGCTCAAACTGAGCATGTAAATGCCGTATTTACTGGGAGTGCAGAGTCCGATGATTCTCTGAAAACTAAAAAAGATCCACCACCTCCTATTATCGTTAAGAATAAAGTCAAAAATGATAAACCTATTATGACATCGAAAAAGGGATATTATGTGGTCGAAACAAAAGAATTTCCATTCTGTGAGTACATACCGAAAATCTCGTACCCTCAGCATCTAAAAGTGGATCATTCCCACTTGTACCGTGTCGTCAAGGAATCTTAAATAAAGATAATAGTAATAATAATAGTAGTAGTAATACTAAATAATAATAATAATAAACCTAAAACTAGAAAAATATAAAAAATATATATGTTTTCGAACTTTGTGGGTATGTTCGCTGGAAGCCCTCACGAGACTATAACTCGTCCACTCAGGACACCCAGGGGTTTAAAGGCCTTTTGCATGCGCTAAATGCAACCGTGGTGCCTACGAAAGTGCGCTTTTGTATTTTACGGTTTTTGTAGTTTTGTTTGCAGATTGAATAAATAAGTGGAGCTTGGATGGTGGTGATGCTTATCACTTTGGGACCGATATGTTTTGATTATATTACATGTGGTAGAATACACATGACGGCGTTCTGTTTCGCGCTGTATCTTTTAGAATACAGCCAAGCACTTATGAGCCCCAGTCAGTTTCGTTTCTCTCATATTTATTTTTCTTATTTTTCCACTTTTAAGTTATTTTCTAATTACGCATATTGCTCAACTTAAGTGTAGGGGGAAAATAAATTGAAAAATTAGAGTAATTTTAAAAGTAAAACTTTTGTTCGCCCTCGATAATCTAAAAATCTAATATTGTTTTTAAAATTTCTTTTGCCACTTAGGTTAATGTATTCGAATAAAACGAAGTAAAAAATATAATAAAATATAAAAAAAAGTTTTCGAAATCAGAGATGTGTCCCGATTGATAAAGCAGATCCGACTCGGGATTGATAACATTACTTGCGCATTTATACCAATCACCCAAAAATGTGAGGTTCGCCTTTAAATCTTATGAAGATAATTTTTACCTTTAGCTTTCTCGAGTTAAGGTTTGAATGCAACTGCAAGTGTCTCATCCGTTGTTACGGCTGTGTATTTGTAGTTTGTCGCCTTTTCTAGAGAATTGGTATCGGTTTAAAAATTGTATGAGTGTGCCGGTGATTTATTGATTCTAGAACTTGTGCTTGATAATCATTACGAGATTGCAGTAAGATCACGTTCGCGTGATATAGGTATTTTTAAGTGATAAAGAGGCAACTTAGGATTTAACCAAAATAGCCATTCCATTTAATTATATTTTTTTTAGCTAATTACACTGATTAGCTAACGACCCAAATAAAACCCTTATGTTAGCACTCATCTTTAATGCTAGATACCCCTAGTTTAACCTCTGAACCATTCTATTCGTTTTTCTCATCCACTAAAATAAAAATAATATATATATAACCTTTAGACTAGCCTTACCCATATTCGAAAGTCCCTATGGTTGGTTGCTAGTTACTCGGTATGATTGGTTGGTTTTTGCTTATAGTTTGCTCGCGTTTGGTTGTATGTGTTTTGCCATTCCAACGAAGATGAAGAGTGCACGCTTCGTGTTTCGTATTTTTTGTGGTGAACACTTATATTAAGTGTGGGAGAATTGTTAGTTGTTGGAATGTGAATGGTGGATTGAAAAAAAAAGTAAAAAAAAGTAAGCTAGAGCTGGATTGTTGTTGGTATTTGTGACGTATTGATACATTATGATATGTGCCGGATATATTGATGAGAGGTTGAGTTGTTCGATGCCTCACAGGTTTATGGATTGTCGTAACTAGCAACATGGGTTTCTTGGACTTGTCGACATTAAACCATTTCCAGTATATATTTCCCATGCCTTATCCATACCCTTATTAACCCTTAGCCTAACGTTACAACCCGAATAAAAGTCCTCTTTTGATAATATACCTGGTGCTTACGCCATGTCGGTGCAGTTTTGTTTCTTGTACAAGCCTATGGTAACTTAATGAATCATGTCTGAGCAGTTGAGTGTGATTTCCTTTTACCCTCTATTACATCACATACGAGTGTTTGAGTGATTATACTTTTCCTTATTCGTGAGGTGCTTAGTCATGTTATTAGAGCTCGAGATATTTGGGTATTGTCATAAATCTTGTTTTACATTATTAACAATCCAAAAAAAATATTTTTCATAATTCTATGTTTGTTTTGTAAAGCTTATTATCTTTCTTATTTTGCTTGAGGGCAAACAAACCCTTAAGTGTGGGGGGTGCTTGCGCCTTTTGCACTTATTTGTTACAAAAACCAAAAATATTTTCGAAAATTTCACACCCAATAAAAATTTTTTTATTAAAAATATATATATATAAAATAAAAAAATTCTTGTCATATCACCTAGGACCTTGTTTTTAAATTTCTTTTCTTAGATTTGCTTGAGGGCAAGCAAAGTTTTAAGTGTGTGTGATTTGATAACGCTCAAATTATACATGTTTCTATACGCGTTATCAATGCTTTTATATATATAAATTGGTTAAATATAAGAACTTTTGGTATAGAATAGAGTATATTTGCTATGGTAGGTTCTTGGAATGTGTCGTGGAAGAAAACGAAAGAATACACGAAGATTTGAAGCTGGAATGAAGAAATAACTCAAGCTGAATGCTTCCCGACACCTGTTCACTGTTTTGGCCATAACTCGGTCATACGAACTCCGTTTTAGTTGATTCAAGTGGCCACGGAAAGAGAATTCAATTAACTACAACTTTAGAAAATGCCATCTGCTGAAACGACCTAAAGTGCGGCGCACTTTTCCATCAGAACTGAAATTTAAGAGAACTAAATGCAATTCAATGCTAAGTGCATTAACTCACAAAGTGATGCGCACTTTTATGAAAGTGGGGCGTACTTTGGCCTCGAAAAAGCCTATATAAAGCCCCTTTTACCTCTCGTATCAGACACATCACACACACAAACTTCTATCTTACATACACACAATCTCTATAGCCTTTGGAGAGGAGGAAGGAGTGGTGAGGGTCTTTAGACCTAATGATCCAAACACCCCTCTAAACCGCCATGCCACCCCCACTCTTAACCATAAACCACCACTAAAACACATATTTCCAGAAGTTCTACACCATATTTAGATCATATACCATTCATTTCTATAACCTTAAAACTTATCACTTTGATTCTTGGAGGATTCACACCAAATTCTCTTAAGATCATCACTATAAACCTTTTTACCAAACACTCCATTTGGTGATATGTTGCGGATTTCCAGAAGTTACATAGTATATTCCGAGTTATCTTAGTAGCATTTGGCTGTTGGTTGATCTTTGAATTGTTAGTTTTGGGTTGATGGTTGTTGTAGTCAAAATATTAGTATTGTTACTTTGCTTCTTATATGTGAAACATGAATAATATTTGGATGATTTTGCTATGACTTGTGAATATACATGTTTATGAATTCGATGTTATCTTGCTTGGATCCTTATTTATCTTTTGATTTATCATTGCAATAGATATAGGTCGAAAGGCTCTATTGTCTTGATGAATTTTGCATTGTCTGTCTATAACAATTCGGTGCTAATCTTGTAAGAATTGACTAGTAAATCTATAAATAACCTAAGTAGAATGATGTTTAAGACCCTTCCTTATGTTTACCGACCGGGTTGGGAGGAATTCATACGTATGCATATTTAATATAAACCATTCCTAATGCACTTGTAATAATGTAGTATATAGGCCGAAAGGATTCTATGTTATCATCGGTAGATATGCTTGTTGTGGTAATTACCCATTATCCATGACTTCCATGATTTGTTTATATAAAGTCTTGCTATATATCTATCTATTATGTTATGTGAATCATGTCTTGTTCCTTGCTTACTTTATACACACGTTTGGGCTATTTGATCCGTGACAATCATTTAGTTTTGTTACTTGATAAACAATCTGTGAATTGCTACAAATCTCATGGAACGACCTAGACTTACCTAAAGCTATACTATACACGAACGGGTATACTTTCCGAGTGTTGTGTTTTTAGTAAAATCGGTATTTCTAGTATTATAAATTTAAATCTTGGAAAACACACATCATAGTAATTTGAATGCTGGTCTTTTAAGGTCAACTTTCGTGATCTTGTCCTTCTGGAGACAGTGTTTGGCAAACTTGGTAAAGTCAATAGTAGAACCCATCAAATTATCAAATGTGATTGGGTCCTTTTTAGCATTCACCATCTCATTAAACTAGGGCTATTCAGGAGCATTATCTGCATTTGGTTCTTTATGCCATTCAGGATCAAGAGTTTCAGGTCTTACTACTGTATCTTGCTTGAACCATTTGGATCGGTCTTGAGTAGGAGTAGCATCATCATGTGGCATATCATCAGCAGTTGTATCATCATCTTGTGCCAATTATGTATCATTTGCTTCACCATCTTGTATTAATTCATCATCATCCACCACTTTCTGAGTTGGTGATGGTCCGCATAGGGCTTTAGTACCCTTTGATGACTCTTCTTTATCTTTGCTCTTATTTGAAGATGATGCATCAGAATCCTTTCTCTTTCTCTTCTTTGTTTCTTTGTCAACATCAGTAGGAGGATCCAGATCATCATGACGCCTTTTTGTCTGAGAAAGCTGAACGTCAAGCTATTTATCCATGTCATCTTCATCTACAAGCATTGAATCCATCAATGCATCATATAACTTCATGTGCTGGATATGTATTGTATGACTTGGATTTTATCATAAGTTTTATTAGCTTGTCTTTGAGATCATATTCTTTGAGTGAAGCTTCATCAAATGGTTTTGTGGAATACTTTAGCATTTGTTGCTTGGCAGCTTTCTCTAATTTGATTTTATCGAAGTCAGGAACATCTTTCGGTATAATATTCTTCAAATGAGCTTGCACAGACTTGTCAATTGTCTCTATGTGATCAATCTTCAACATTGCATCAACATTTCTTTCAAGTTTCTTGAGTCATTTCAAAACAGTCTCAGCATTAACTTTTTCTTCAGGTTGTTTATACTTCTTGAGGATAACTTGGGTTTTTCTTCGTGATTTTGGTGGTTGTTGTTGTGGTGGCTATGTTGTCTTTTCCTAAATCATTGTCACAATTGTGTCAACAAATGGAGGTCTTTGCTCAGTCGGTTTCTCTTGAAGAACCAGAACCTCCACAATTAACTATATTTTAGCTTTAATGGGCTCTTTCAAAACATCATTGATTGATACATCGGGATTATCATTGATAAACTGGTTACCGTATTTAGCAGAAGATAAAGTCTGACTGGAACTGAGAAGTTGTTCAGCAGGTTTCTTAACTTGTGGCTCAGGTACACTAACTTTAGCTTGTACCTTTTCAGGTTGATCAATTCTCGCTTGTTCATCCATAGGTTGTTCTTCTCTCCAGTTTTTTTTATTTTCAGCTTTGTCTTCATCAGCTTTTCTGTGTCATCTGCTTGAGATCTTTTATCATCACTTGAAATGTCTTCAATTGCATCTTTATATTTAGAACTTGAACTACTAGAACTACCACTTAGCCCATCATGAACCTCTGGTGCCATTCCAGATCCTTCACCTGGACCTTTAGGACATTGTTTGAGTATGAAGTCTTGTTTGCTTGATTTTCTTGCTTGCTTCATTTTTAATAAGTATTCTGCAGTTTCAGACATTATTTTAACTCCTTTTAGCTGTTTAGAGTGATCTAAAGCTTCTTCATCTGTTTCTTGGTGAACTCCACTACTAATGACGACACCAGTTTGTCTTCTTCTGATCAATGGAGTTCTTCATCTTCTTCAGTTTCTTCAGAATCTACCATATCAACTACCTCTTCAGATTGACCGGTTTCTTTAATCACGGTTTCTGAACGCCTCTTCTTTGGAAACCCTTATTGTTTCCGCAGCTACTTCAACCCCTTTCTTGGTAAGCGGCCCTTCACCTCGACTTTTGACAGGTTTAGTTCCCAAGGACTTAGCCAAATAGTTCATATAATCATCAGAAGCTTTGATTTCATCACTAAGCATCACATTTGGAATTGCCATTCCAAAAGTTGGGTCTTTTGCTCCCTTGTTTGTAAACTTTAGATTTCCAAGAGTCGAATCAATCTTTATGACATGGTGGTAAGATTAGGGTCTCTTAGATATGTGGTTGTTCTAGGAGAGGATATGTTTAATGATGTGTTTTGTGAATCTGGGAAAGGGTAGCAAATCCTTTTTTTTAGGATTTATTTTCCTGTTCTCAATCTGAAACTTGAAGTCTTCCCAGATCAATTTAGAATAGTCAACATTTGACATTGTAACCATTCCCCAAAGAACTTGTAGCAAAGCCAGTCAAGGTCTATTAAATACAAAAGCCTTTCCAGTTAAGCACTTATTGATCATTGTCATGAAGGTTCTCCAAGGTTGGTACATGTTGTTGATAGCTATATCTGATATTTTAGTGAGAGATTCAGAGTATCTAAGCTTTTTGATGAAAGAGATGATTTCTTGTTCAGAAGGAGGTTCAACGAATGGATGATTAGAAACTTTGGGAGTTATATATAAAGCTTCACAGAGTAAGTCTGCATTCACTTCAAAGATCTGATCATCTAGTGTGAAGAAGTAGGTCTTGGCTGTTAAGTCATAAGTAACTGTGCGCCAAAATTGTTGTGTAGACTTTTGGAGTATCAACAGTTCTTATGAAAGCATTGAAGAAGGAAAACTGCTTCAGAATTGCCAGACAGACTTTGTAGATGAGTTCTGGTTATGATTTCTCCAAAGCAAGCCTGTAGTTGCTGGATCCAATTCAAACTTGTTGTTCTTATTGTTGATTCTTTTGTTGTTCAACCATTGATTCTGCTTAAGAATATCAATCCACATTCATATATATGACAATTAAATCATAGAATTTGATTGATTATCCTTTATGTTTTGATTGATATTTGTTTTAGTGACAAGTTGTTTGATCCGTTTTAAGTTTAAGTTGTTAAAGTCAAACTTTGGTCAAAGTTAAAGGTCAATGGTCAAAGTCCATGGTCAACGGTCAACACCATGGTCAAACAGTTTATATTAAGTCAAAACATTCCAATGTTGATTTAAACAGTTCAAAGTGTGTCCAAACAGTCTAAATTACATTTTTTGTGGTTCAATTTTAACTTTATATTTATTGTTTATACTTAATGTTTGAATAGTTAATTGTTAAGAACAAACCATGTTACCATGATATTTGAAATTGATGAACTTAGAAAAACTTATGAAATTCCTAGATCATATTAGTCAAACCGCGAGAACAATATGTATTAAACCGTTGGGCATCTTGGTCAAATCGCGGGACAATGGTTGTCAAACCGCTAGTGTTGATGGTATAAAACCGCTGGTCAAATAGGATCAAACAGCTAGAGTTGATGGTATCAAACCGCTAGTCAAATATGGTCAAATCGCTGGACTAGACAAATCAAACCGCCAGTGTAAGACTAGTCAAACCGCTAGGTGAGTTAGCTCAAATCGCGGGACAATGAGTTAGCTCAAATCGTGAGATGACTGGGATTAAACCTATGGGTTATCCCAGTCAAATCGCCTGACCTTATTCATCAAAACGCATAACATTTTACCATTTAAACACTCAAACATGGCCCTTTTAACAAAAGATTCAACATGGCATTTATACAAAAACAACAACAAGCTATTCAAACATACAAGTTTTGTTTTAGGCCTAGATTTTGTATCCTAAGGGATTAACTCACTTTGTTTCAAGTTTGAATATACTCATAGGGATTAACTCACTTACCCGCGGACATAGAAGCAAGAGAAAAGACTGCTTTGATGAAGAAGGCATACAGTTGCTTGATTCTATGCTTGGGAGACTGGGTTTTACGGGAAGTTACCAAGGAAACAACTGCTACAGGAATTTGGATGAAGTTAACTAGTATGTATATGACTAAGTTCAAACCCTATTCCTAACTTAAACACTTAAACACATCTAAACACATCTACACACTTCCTAACTTTAAATCGTGGCATTGACTACATTCAAACCCTATTCCTTGTGATTTCAAAATTCAAATGAGGTAAGCTAAGGAATTATGAGTCTATTCTAAACATTTAGAACACAAACCCATAAACATAAACCTACTCTTCAAGATTTTCTCACCAAACCTCCCCTAGAATCAATCCTACTAAGCAAATGCGTTTGATTCAAGCAAAACTGGATTAACCCTAGCCTAAGGACACCATAATGATCAAAACCCCTAAGGTTAATCAACCTCAAACAAATTTTTAATTTCTAAGAACCCTAGAACCCTAACATGATTGGATGATTAGGAAACTATTTCTAGTATTACCTTTGATGAGAAAAACACTTGAAAATTCTTGAGAGAGAGAAAGAGACGAGCGGTTTGATAGAGGAAAAAGGTTTTGGGGTTTTTGAAATGAAATAAACAAACCGCCCACTTCCTAGTTATCCTTTGAAGTTTTGGTTTTGGCACAAACACACCCTAGAGTCTCATATGATTTGCATTTCCAATATTTAACTTACCTAAGGCTTATAAAACTATGGGCAAATAGAAAACTTGGTCCTTGTGATTTATTAGCCTAAAACTACTAAGCCACAAATTGCAAATAAGTCCCTAAAGATTATAATAATGA
>BQNB010014519.1:39282-71240 GCA_026074375.1 Tanacetum coccineum
AATATCGGGTGTTTGGGATACTTTGGGAATGTAAGAACGGGTAAGAGAGGTATCATCAACTATTGCTCTAGGCATGTTTATCACCTAAATAAGATAACAACGAAATAAATTATTAAAAGAATAAAAAATAAAAAAATAAAGTTTTGAAAAATGACAAATGTGGGACAAGGATTACTTTGACTCTAAAAATAAAAACTTAAGAAGTAATTCATATGTTCTTTAATTTATTTTTCACTTAATCTAGGGTGTCAAAGAATATATATTAGTTATATATTTCAACATCTAGGAAATGACTCAAACACTCCCTAATCAATACAAGACTTGACTAAAATTGTTGACAAATATTAGTTCATTATTTTTGACTTGGTGAGAGTTAAATGGTGTTTGTTTTGACTCAACACTATGTTTTAAAACGTTAAACCAAACGCCCCTTTATTTTATACTTTTTATAGGATGTACGTATATATATATATATATACATATGAATTATATATCTTGATGACTTATACAAGTTAGTTATGTGTTTATATAAGTGACAAAAATATAGTGATTGTCATTTCGACTCTAAAAACCGATCCTAAGAAACGAACTAAACACCCCTTTATTTTATAAAACTTTATCCATTGATTCGAAAAATAAGCATTTAGGTATGTATTGTTTCGATAGTCAAGGTATAATCATTTTAATGTGTTTTTGGCATGAATCAACAATGTATAAAATTTTGTTTTGAAATTTCAATAAAATATTCAAAAAAAATATATATATATTTTTATAAATTTTCGAACCAAAAAAATTGTGACTTAATCCTATTGAATATTTTGAGTTCCTATGACTACGGGATTTATTATAGTTATGGATTTCCTAGTTCTAATCACAAAATTATAAATAAAAATTGTGAGAAATACCCAATTTTCATTAAGAACAAAATTTGATGAAATTGAAAAAGAAAAGTATAGAAAATCTTACAATAGAGGTTGTTAATCTTGTTGTTGGTGTTTGCCCCTTGTGAATTTTGATTGATTTTGTGTTTAGGGATTGGATTTTGTGGTTTTGGTGATGGTGTTTTCGTCACACACTAGCAGGGAAAGAATAAAAGATGAAAGTGGAGTGTTTGGTAATCAATTTTGTAGAAGGAAGGTCTGTTTGGCGTTTTAAATAGGCCGGTCCCCTTAAAGATAAGAGGGCTGCCCATATTAACACGGTCGGTCCCCTTAAATATAAGGGGGCCGCCTATCTGGAAAAAAAAATTGTTTTTCGATTTTGACTAGTTTTTTAAATATACAATTATCAAAATACGTCAGGAGCTGCTAGTAATATTATTTTAGATAATCTAGTTGTCGAAATAATGACGTTGATGACGAGAGAAAAATACTTGACACTTTTAGTTAACTTTTCGTTAAGTTAAGTAAACTTAAATAATTTCCAATGAAATAATTAAGTTGTCAAGATTTTTGGATCGAGAAGGAGGTTTAGGAGATGATTGATGAAAAAATTGATTGAACATTTTATTACCTTTCGCTCATAACTAAAAAGACCTTTTGATTTTTTTGGATGAGATAATCAAGTTGTCAAGCCAAGAGAAGATTTAACAAGGATTTAGTGATGTTTTCAATAAAATTTTTGTTAATTGAATGGACTAATTACTTCGGATGGAATAATTAATTGTCACAATTTGGAGTGTTTGAGAGATGATTAATACGTGACGATAGAATAATAGAATGGAGTCAAAGCTTTATGAGAGGATTCTGATAGACGTAGTTCATTATAGACGTGTAGTCGCGGCGGATGTCATAGTCGAAAGGAGTTTGTTTCATCCATAGTGATTTTATGTCATGCCTTTCCGGCGCTTGAGTATGGTGTAAAACTAATCCTACTTCTATGTAAATTATTACCCACTAACTTACTTTTCTTCATCTACGTGAGTTCATTACATGTGGACATAGAGATTTCTTTTTACTTAGGCGGTACGTAGAAAATCCTAATTCAACTACGTGAGAGAAAAGTTCATAATGACCGATTACTTGCTTTTCACTTAATTCTATATAACCAACAAATGGCATTTCTAGTGACTACACTATTTTCCCAACCTCAATTTATATTCAATTAACTATAACTCTTATGTTTAGCAAATACTACTTGTAGCATAACAACACATAATCATTTAGCACTTTGCACATAATCTATATTCTAAGAAATTGGGAAAGAAAACGTACCTTTGCCTATAATGTGTTTTCTTCACATCTTCAAGTGAACGAGCTTTGAAGGTGAAATCTTTTGGTAATCCCGTCATAGAATTTGAGAACGTAAAATCTTCAATCCACTCGTCAGATTTCAAAGAGTGTTCATAACCAACTTCAACCTAAATGTTGTAACGACTCAACCACTTGGTCCCCAATGTCTCATGGGTCCAAAATTATTGGTCCCGAACATATTTTGCTCTTTGATTCGGATTATCAGTAACGGTGGATACATTCCCCATGGAGTAAAGCTTGGTTGTGGTGAATAATTCCACATTGAATTATTAGGGTAATTTTGTCTACCTTGGTCTCTCCTAGGTTGTGGTGTTTTAGAACGAGGGTGAGGGTTATTAGTTCTTTTTGGAGTAGGAGTTTTAGATCTTATTTTGGGGTCAGTAAATCTGACTCCGGGTTTTAAGTACGGTTTATAAAAATATTTTACTTCGTCATCGCTTGTAATGGGTATTTTAGTATTGTTTATAAGTATATATTTAGGTTTTGGACTTGAGTTTGATTCTATTGGTTTTTCCTTTATAGACTTAGGTTCAACCTCTTGTGATTTTACAAAATTTATATGTTTAGTCCCACCTGTTGATGCTTCGTTTGAATTAAATCCGAGACCGGATTTATCTTTGGATGGTTTTTGAAAACTTCTTATTTTGTTAAGTGGGTGACTACTATTATTAAATTGATTTAGCTTAAAAAAAAATTTCTTAAGATTTTCATTTTCAAACTTGAGGTCTTGACATATTTTATATTCTTCATTTGCCTCTTTACCTTTTTTAATTTAGATAGTTTATTTTTTAGTTCGAGTACTTCATTTTCCAACCGATTTTTAATTTGTTTTAGTGGTTTATTTTTAGCCATGACTTTTAGATCTATTTTGCATAATCGATTATATTCACTATCTAGGTCTTTTTCATCTAACGATGATTGGTCATCACTAAAGAATTCGTTTCGACAAGTAACATTATTTGATGCTTTACCATAAGATTTTTCGTATTTAGTCTTTTCTTACTTTCTCTTTGTTGCTGTTACTCCATGATCCCTCCAACGAAGGGCATCTTTGATAATTGTTCTTGGATAGTTTTGGACATTCTCTTGATGAGAAGTTTCGGATCTCCACATTTAAAGCATTTTCTTCGCTTTGCCATCTTTTTGTCATCTTTATTTCTTTGGGATGAATTCGTTCATCATGTGGTTGTCTTTACGAATTTCCTCGTCTTTTGTAAAATTTTAGTGAAGTCTCTCACGGACAATAGCGTTTTCTTCGTTTTACATTCGGAGTGTATCTATTTCATCACTAGATTCCATTTAGCCTTCAAGGCAAGAGATCTATTTTATTCTCTTTTGCCTTTGACCATTTTAGAATCTTTCTTTATTATCACTTCATAAACTTTCAAGTTTTCAATAAGTTCGGTACAAGTGATTATACGATGTTAAATAATTTGTTTTTCTATAGCTTTAATCTCTTTGCATGCCCATTTAGGAGAAGTGCCCTAAGAATTTTCTAACATAATTATTGCTAGAAAAAATACTTCATCAAGTGCTTTTAGGACTCTGTAATAATAGTGTTAAATCTAGCCAAATGCATTTCTATAGATTCCCTCTTCTGGAATCGTGAGTTGTTATATTCTTAAAACAAAGAAGATCTATTTTTTTATCTTATGACTTGACTATTACCTTTTTGGTGAGTATTAACAAAGTATCTCAAGATTTCTATTTGCGGTTTAACACATAAAAATTCTTTGTATTCTTTACGTGGAAAAGCATTATAAATTACCATTTTAGCTCCTTTTCCTTTTTTTTTTTTTTTTTTTCCATTATTGTTAGAAGTTTCTTTTAAGATTGTGTTTTTGTTATCAATTTGGTAATCATTTTATCCTTTTTAGTTTCAGGATTATTTTGAATAGGAGAAAATTCACTATAAGTAATAACATGCCAAAGATCTAGATCTTTTGATTTCACATAAGTTTCAAATCTATTTTTCTAATAAATAAATCCATCACTTTCAAATAGTGGTGGTCTTTGCATAGATTGCCATTCTAAATATTTTTCAGAATTCCATTATCGATTCAAGTTTTAAAAATAAATTTATTTTAAGAATTCTTGTTTGAACTTGAGCTATGATACCATTTGTTGAAAAAACTAGGAATAGAAGAGGGGTTGAATTGTTTACCGCTTTTTAAATTAATGTAATTGGTTTGTGTTATAAAAACTCTTGATTCGATTTTTGTGATCTCTATATAGTGCACTATTTATGAAACATACAAGTATGTAAATTAATAGTATGAAATAAACAAGAGTTAAGAGTTAGAAAGATTAAACATACAACACTATGAGTTATAGTGGTTCGGTAATGAAGCATCTCGTTCACCCTAATCCTATACTCGATGCACCAAAAATCGAGGTTTTATCTTCATATTGGTCTATACAAACTCCCTTGAGGCGGTGATTATAACGTTCTATACTTTGCTGTACTACAATTTTCACGACAAGAAAAGAAGAGATAACTAGCAGAAAACACCAAAAACGACAACATTAAGAAAAGAAAAAGCTGAAGAATAAAAACAAGAAGGAAAAATACGAAAAAAAGAAAATGAACATCGAGACAAGACACAAATCCCATGCCCGAACAGGGTCAAGAAAACAACAAGAAAGAGAAATAGTACAAGAAAAATCGACGGAAACAATTAAAAAATTATGATAAAAAAAAAAAGTAAAGGTAGATCAGAAAAAACAAGAATAACGAAAAGTTTGACAAAAAAAAGAAAAAAAGACCACGACTATCAAAAAACACAAGATTAAAAATTAAAATAATGAAGAATTAAGAGAAAGAGTAACAAATAACAAAGGAAAAAGTTTAGTTATAGAAGACACAAGTAACAAAGAATAAAAGAATGAACAAAAGAAGATAGATCTAAAAGAAGAGAACCAAAAAGACAAAAATATTGAAATACATAAATAGGAGTATAGAAAGTTAATTATAGCAATAAGGCAATAATAAAACCACGACAAACAATTAGAGAAATAAACTCTAAAGAAATAATACAATGAAGCGTAAAAATACTACACAAACACGATAGAGAACCTGTAAGAGCAAAACAAGAGCTGAAACGATGCAGAAAAAAAAAAAACAGAAAAAAAAAATTTAAAAACGAGAGAGAAAGCCAGATCACAAAACGCATAGAAAAGTAAAAGAAAGAAAAAAGAACAAGATTTAGTAGAACATAAAAGAAAAATACTTCAAAATAGAAAGTACTGGGTAGAAAAGCAAGATGACTTACGTATAGAATGAGAAGAAAGATCAACAAATAAAAGTAAAGAAAAAAGCTAAAGATAAAAAAAAAAGAAAACAATGTCACTCAAAGACAAGTAAAAAAAAGCACAGGACAAAGAAAAAAAAAATAGAACGAAACTAGCAAAAAGAAAGTAAGCCACGAAGACAGAAAATAAAAAGGTAGATACCAGTAAAAGCAAAAAATAAGAAGAAGACTAAGAACATGTAAAAAAACGACGACAGCACGTAGAAAAAAAAGAGACAAATAGAATAAATAAGAGAATATTAAGAGAGACAAATCAACATAAGTCTAGACCGAACAAGTACCCATAAAGGTAGCTGAAAAGAAAGCAAAAGAAAATCCTAAAAGATATAAACCCACTTCTTTATCTAAATAACAGCATAATCAGCACAAAAGCTCCAATAATAAGAAAGTAAAAAAGAGTACAAGCAGATATACAACAAATTATAGATAAAAAAAACGAGAAACGTGACGATTATAAGAGAGTAAGCTCTAGAAACAAAAAATCAAAACAAAATAGATAAAAAGCGATGAAACAAAGAAAAAAAATTATACAAAGTAATAAAAAAAAAAATAAAAAAAAGTAAATGCAGAAGAATTCGAAAAGAATAATAAGAAAAATAACGTACAGACAATCGAAATACAGGAATGACAGATACAGGCCAATAAGAAAAAAGAGAAACAAGTAAAACAACCAAAAAGTATAAAAAAAGCCGAGCGGATTTATCAAAATCAAAGAATATAAAAAATAAAAAAACGCGTAGAAGCTGACAAGAATAAACAAAGAGAACAATGTTAACAGAAAACAGTGACCAGTTAATCCAATTAAAAGAAAATAAAGAACAAAAAATAAAGGGTGAAAGAATAAAAGAAAAAAATAAAAAATAGACCATATAGTAAGAAGCGAGCAAAAAGTAATTATAAAAAAGTAGAGTTAACAGAACGCAACATAAAATAAGAACCCGATAAAATCAAGAACAAAAATAACCAGAGACAGAAAACATAATAAGAAGAGTTGAAGAAGGAAAACACTGAAAACACAAATACAAAACAATGCACATGCCGCAAGAAACGAAAAAAATAACTCGAGATAAGAATAGGAAAGACAGTAATGAGAAGGTAGATTAGAAACAAGGACAATCAATGAAAAAAACAAGAGAAGAGTACGAGGGAAAAGAAAAAATAAAGAAGGAAAAGTGCCAAACTAATATTAATGGAAGCTAACAGAAAAAGTAACTCATAATAACAAAATGAGGTAAGCGTAGAAAAGTGAAATGAAAATGACATAGAAGACAAAAATAGAAAAAAAGAACAAATAAAAGAAAAATAACCGAAATAGACAAAAAATAAAATAATATACGGGAAAAAAGAAAATACACAGAAAGATAGATACAATCAAATAAAGTATAGACCTTGAAACATGAAACCGGTGAGTCCTAACCGTACAAAAAGACAAAAGACACAATACATAGGAAAAAGGGATGAGCCGTCCTTAACGTAAAAAATAATTGCAAACACACGAAACAAAGGAAAGTTATGAAAGAGGCTTACTAAGCAAGAGACAAGGAACAAGAACTCAAAGATAAAAGCAGACCCACAAGGAAAGACTAACGAATAACCAAAATATAAAAAAAGACGATAAAAAAAAAGTATAAAAAAATATAAAAAAAAAAATATAACCAAAGCAAAAGAAAACAAAAACAAACAAAAAAAAAAAACAAACAAAAATATAAATAATTCTCACATCAGAAATACTAAACAAAAAGGATCTAGAAGTAAGCTAATATACCAAGACCGCTAGAATATACAATAAGTGGAAAAAGTGGCCAAAGAATAATATCAATTTTACATAAAAATCAATAGAGAAAATAATACTCTCGTAGGATAGGAAAATTAAAGAGAGCAAAAAAGCGATCCACGATAAATAGAGGGAGAGAAGGGAAAAAAAGGGAAGAAGAAGGAATCAGATTATACAAAACGAACAAAAAAAAATGGCATACAAAAAGACAAGTACTGAAGAGAAATGCGTTTACATAACGATAAAAGAAGGATAACCTAAACACCAAAACAATTGATTAAGTATAGAGAAATAAAGAATAAAAAAGGGCAAACAAAACCATAGTAACTATAATAAAAAATATAAAAAAACAAATAAAAAATAACACAATCAACTAACTAAAAAAATGAAAAGAAAAAAAAATCAAAATAAAAAAAAAAATAACATTATAAGAACTACCTAAATAAAAAAAAACACAGATAAAAAAAACAAATCGAAAACATAAAAAAATAAAAAAAAAAATAAAAAAAGAAAACAACTAAAAAAAGAAAAAAATAGCAACAAAATACAAAACAACACAAATCGTATTAAAGAACCATTACAAACTTAAGAATAAAAAAAATAGTAAAGAAAATAATCTCAGAACGTTAATAATTAATAGGACGAAGAGACGAAAGAAATGAGAACAAAAGAAGATGAAAACAAAATCTAAAGTAATAGCTAAAAATAAAGACATGTAAAAAAAGCGAAAGAAGCTAGAAATAACAAAAAAAAAGTGAAAAAAAAACTAAGCGTATGCAAATCCGTACAGACTTAGAACACTGAAGAAAAAAAAAAGCAACAACGAAAAGAGTAAGGAAAAGCTAGCTTTAATGCAAATAGACAAATTAAAGCCCACAGAGAGAAAGAAAACAGGAAGAATAGAAGACAAAAATGAATAAAAGTTATTAGAAAAGAGACAGGCATAAAATATACAAGTAATGATAAAGCAGGTACCAAATTCGATCCAACAATCTCGAATAGACAACAAACAATAAAGATACACACAAAAGATTACGCATAAAACACACCCGAAACCTCTGCGACCCCATAACTCACTCGCCCAATGCCCGCACCAGACTACACCATAAACCACCAACCCCACCCAAAAAACACGAACCCATCCATAATCCATACATACACAACAGACAACTATAACAAAACCAAGCATCTCACCAAATGCCACACACCCACGACCCCCCAATTTCACAATCAACCGTAATAGAACAGGCTAAACCCCAGGAAACCAGCTTACGCAAATACAGCGAGAAACAACCCAAACAGAAACCAAGAAACCCCTTCGACAAAGTCCGGAAAAGACTAGAAACAAGTACGAGCAAAACGACTTATTCCTAACAAAAACAAACCTCTATACCACCACTGAAGAAACATGCAAATAGAAAACCAAGTAACAAAAAAACCAAGAAACGGTAAGATTAAAACACCGGAAATGATATACACCACCCAAGCGTGCACTAGCCCCTACACCGTACCCCCGTTAACGCACTCCCCCATCCACCCCCCTGCCCTCCCCTCGCCCACACCCACCCCCTACTGCCATCTCATCCCACACCCCTCCTCCCCCTCCACGCACTCTCCGCTCTCTTCCCACGCCCTTCACACACTCCTATCCCAACTCATCCCCCCGCTCCACACTCCGACTCTTCTCAACCGCACACCGGCACATTCACCTAAGCGATTTGTCGAGTTCTTGATCCTAGTAGAAACCAATCTACCTTCCTTTTGTATTTTTGAGAAACTAAAATACTAACCGCACTACTTCACTTCACCAAGACACTACCATGATCACACCAATCTAACACTACTTACTAACATCACCACGATCTAACTATACTTTTAATGATCACTATAATCTACCTATTACACACAACAACAATACACACTTTCACAATATCCATAAATGATTTACAAGATATAACACAACCTCACAACAACACCAACTAAATTATAATACTTCTTGACTTGATGATAAGAAGTATTATTCTCTTGCACTTGAGGAATTAAGCTTTAATCACTTGGAAACAAAAGATTAAGATTAAATGATCAAAAGATTGTAGGTGATGTGTGGACTGATTTTTAACAGGAAATAAAGAGTGTAAAATGTGAGAAAATCAGTGGGGAACAGTCCAGTATTTATAGGCAAGCTATGGAGCGTTTTTGTCTTGCCGGCCTCCTTAGCTCCTAGGTCGGTCCCCTTATCACTAAGGGGGGCGCCCAGGTTCAGACGCTCTCTTTTTTGTCTTTTTCAGAGGAGGTGTTTTCTAGAATATTTCTAGCCGTTTTTGGATAGAAAAATTGAATTCAAAATATTATTATTTTGATAATAATTAATTTTAAATGTAGAAATTATTTTGTAAAAATTATAAAAACTATTGTAGCTTTTTATAAAAAAAGTGAGGTTGATTATAAATCCTTTTATCATAAAATGCATTAAGCATTTATTTATCCATACCTTTAAGTGATTGAATTTTCGAAATGAAAATTTACTACTAATTACTTGTTTACGTTTAATTTTACTGATGTGGTCGTCGTAGGACTTCTACACAAAGTTTTACAACTCCTTAGGCAGTGCATCTAACCGTTGTAGTGTAGTAATGGCAAGACACGGTGGTTGTTATCATTCTCTAGGGGAAAAGGCGTCAGTAAAGGTCCTAATTGAATGTAGCTAAGAATTAGAGGTTGAGAGAAGATTATTTTTGGGTTTTTATGTTTTATGAAAGCAATTTAAAATCTCGGGCTTGAAGGTGGTTTGTTTTAAAAATATATTAAACTAAATTAAACTAATTAAGATTAAGGGAATTCATATGATGAGAGAATATTGTTTACTTAATCATATATGATTCTTGGTAGCTTCTCCAAACTCTATTGCCTTGTCACACTTGTGATGTATATGTAGGTACTATTATAATGCATGGCGAATTACACGAAAACACCGTCTACAAATATTAACTAGATCAAACGACAAGTAATGTAGTTTGACGAATATTACAAGGCCTAGTCTGATAACGCGTTTGTATTAATACCTAAAGGGGATCATCCACACACGGGTAAGGTAGTATGAAGACTATTACCGGTGGGATACTTTATAAGTAATCATGTCTCCCAAGATCTTACGATAAGGGAATAAACATGCCTACCACATCAACATAGGATTAACCAAGTTACAGATCTAATTCCAATTCACATACAATCATAAGCAGATCACTTAAAAGATACATAGACCTAGCATGTTAAGATAGAGGAATCGCTATATATATCAAAACAAATAAAGACATATGAAAGATAAGAGATAAAAGAATTCCACTATGGATGAATCAAGCAATTAAGGATCGTATAGAAGGGTGGGTAAACCCTTAAATACTCCAAAAATTCTGGTACAAAACTCGTTCTCCACTTAAATAAACCCATAATTCTTCTATCAAAAAGTGATATGTAAACCTAAAATTTGCGTTTGTAACTTTATAGAATTCAGGGCGTGACGAAGTGGCTATTTTCTAGATGCGCTTGTTAGTGGCAAATATTACCGATATTTAATATATACGACTGTCTTTATGTTTTTGGTGGTTGACAAAAAATGTAACTTGTATTACATAGCGTAAAGTGCGGAAGTTACTGTAATCCCTATAATTATCATGATAACATGCATCAAACATCTCTCGACATCTCAAGTCTACATCAAGACGATATTGTTTACCACCCGAGTAGATCACTTAAACGGTATGGAAAAACAATCATTAAGCATGATTAGTGATCAAGAAAATATTTTAAACCTCACTTTTAATTCTACAAAAGTATTTTCTCAAAAATACATTTACTAAATGTTTTCTAATTAAAAGAAAAGTTTTACTAAAAACTTAAATTTTGAATTTCAAATCCCCCCAAACGAAATACAGCTCAACCAGATAAACTTTCCCCACAAAAAGACAAAAATCGGTGCGTCAGTCTAGGGGCGGCCCCCTTAGTGCCTAGGGCGGCCCCCAGATATATCTAGGGCTGCCGGGACCGCCACCAGCTGACTGTTGGATTTCTCTGCCTATAAATACTGTACTCTCTCCTGCAGAAAATTAACCCTCTTTGCACAGATTTTTCAAATTCATTTCTCTCTCTAAAAATCCTCTTTCTCTTCTCTAAATCTCTTGATCACTAACTTAGTTTATAATGTTTAAGTGTGATCAAATCTTCTATCCTTTCCTTCTTCCCTCTTGTGCAGAGAAGAACTTAGATCATCTTCAAGATCCAAAGTTATGTAGTCTAGTTAGTCCATTTGTAACATTTGTTACATATAGATCGAATCCATGTCTTCCAATCTTTAGTAGTGTGTAGATCCAAATGATGTATATATTTGGATGGGTTGATTGTGAGTTCATTAGTATTTTAGGCCTTAAAATACATTAGTGAAGTGGTAGATTGGTTCTAGCTAAGATTGGGACTCGACATCTAGCTTAGTGTCGGAAAATAATGTAAGCGACGCGGTTTATGTGTTTTGGCACATTATAACAAAGGTTTGTTATGTTGGGCATAAAACATAACAGTTTGTTGTACCCGAAAAAGAACTCGACAGCTAGTCTAGTGTCGGAGAAAATAATGTAAGCATTGGTATAAGGTTTTCACACCGGAAAGGGACTTGTTGGATTAGTGACGTATCTTTTTTTTTTTCTCGAGTTGGATACTCGAGGAGTGGAGTAAAGGCGAAGAGGTCTCAGCTTCGTATCGGACCCACTATTAAATCATATTGTTGGTTTGCATTTCTTTACCTTTCCTTTACTTATTTCTTTACATTTACGTCTTTTTTAACTCTGTATACTTGCTATTGTGTCTTAATTATGTGAATGTGTTGTGTAATCATGTATAGTTAAGGTTGTGTAGCTATTTGTGCTAAATAATTGTGGAGTATGTTTTATTGTTAGAATATGTGTTAGCTATTATTAATAACCAATTATCGGACACTTCTCATATTGCGTCAAAATGATTTGTGATTTGATACAAAAAGATCTAGTCTGAATACCTCTTATGGAGACGGTCACATAATTTGGCGGCCCCATGTATACTTTGCGGCCCCTATATTGATATTTTTTTTATATAATATATTTTGGGACCGCCGGTAGAAGAGTAATGTAATCTTTGATCTTAAAGTTTTTAAATGGAAACGTATTCACTCCCCCCCCCTCCTACGATTTCTACAATTGGTATCAGAGCTAGGTCGCTCTAGTTTTCAAAACAAATGGTTTTTAAAATAGAGTACGATCCATGTATCAAATTACCCATGAAGGGGGATTAAATATGAAAAGTGTTTTGTTGTTTGATTCGTACTAGTTTTGTCATTTAATATACTTTGTATACTAGCTTGAAGGAAAATTTTCTCAAAAGAACTTGGAAGTGCCAACTAATGTTTGTCTAAGTCGTAGGAGTAGAAATGATGTCTAAAACACGAGATTTATGTGTTAGATCAACTTTTTAATGTCCAATGTTCTACAGTTAAGTCACCAAATGATTTTGAATAAAAAACGTGTTTTGGGGTCTCTGGTGGCGGTCCCATAAATGTTGGGGCGGCCCCTAAATATATATATGGGGGCCGTCACCTTTATGGGGGTCGTCTGTCTGTTTCAACAGAATTTTTCAAACTTCGAAAAATCATATAAAATTAACTGTAAGTCCGTAGAAGTCGTGCCACCCGCCATTTCAAAGATAATTGAGTCTACTTTCATTTAAAAATACTTCCAAGTATTTATTCTAAACTTAAGTCAGTCAGAAATGCAAAATACTATGTTGGGAATAATTGAAAACGACTAAGTGTTGTTTCTGCTGTTAGAGATGTTCGTTTCTGCTGATAGCATTAAGTCGTTCCTGCTGACAGTTCAAGTAGCATTCCTGCTGATAATGTTCCTGCTGGCAGTTCAAGTAGCATTCCTGCTGATTATGTTTCTGCTGGTCATGTTCTCGTTTCTGCTGACAGAGATAGAATCTGCTGATTGTTATTTATAGACGTAATTAATGTGATTAAGGAATTATAGTTATATTCTAGTATTATCTCATTAATATAGGAATGAGATAAATTAGGAAGAGATTGATGTATATCTCTTACGTGATTTTAGTTTTCTTGTTGACCAATTTAGGGTTTCTTCTCTATAAAAGAAACCTTTAGCATTAGGGTTTGGCACCGATTACAAATCACAAAAACAATTTATTATCAATAGAAAGATCCATAGAGGATCATTGTTTATATTTGTTCTTCTTTATATTACATTGTTTAGTTTCCGCCTAAACAAGTGTTAGAGTCTCTCACGTATATACTTGTGATTACATAAGTATTATACAACCACATAGGCTAGAAGATCTATCTAGTACCAGATCCTAACAAGTGTTTTCAGGCTGGAGGGAAAGGTGGGGGAGGGGGGGGGTTTTTTCTTTTCTTGACAAAGAAGATATCACTCTCCGGTTTCACAACTAAACTTTGTTTCTCTAACCGATTACTATGTTAGAATCCATGCTACTTACCTACTCAGTCAACCATTTCAGTATCCTGCCCTAAATCCATCTGCTTTCTCCTTTGATTTACTCAAGATGATAACTAAGAATATTTCAATTACCTGAACTCACAAACAATGCTACATTTGGTACACCGGTGGGAATTCCTCAAAACTGCTTTTCTCACAGCCTGACTTTCTCACAACCTATCTTCTCACAACATGCTGTTCACTTTCAACCTACTCAACCTTCTCAACCTACTAGTCAGTCGTTACCCTAACAATGTTCCAGACCACAATAGTTTCAACAGTTACAAACAGCCTCTATCTCATGCCAACAATGCAAAAATATCCTTATTTCTGGAGAAGGACAAATATGGAGATTTGGGCTTGAAGATGGAGTAATGGATACAGATTGCTGGCCATTATAATCTTTGGTGGATTGTTCAGCAATGGAACTGTCCAAAAGTTGGAAAAGATGCAAGAGGAAATAAAATTGTTTCATCTCCTGCTCTCTTGATGGAGCATGTTGCTGTACAAGGGAGAATAAGGTAAGAACCTTGTTGCTTCAGGCTCTACCTGAAGATCATATGCCCGATTTTCATCATTATGATGATGCAAGGGATATATGGGTGGCAGTTAAGGCTAGGTTTGGTGGAAATGAAGAATCAAAGAAGATGAGGAAGACCATGCTCAAACAGCAGTTTACAGAATTCTCTGTGATAGAAGAAGAAGGCCTACACAAGGGATATGACAGGTTTCAGAAGATTCTGAGCCAGTGAACAAGTGCAGGCAAGGCCTCAGACATGATGACATTCTAACCTGAAGTTTCTAAGAGCACTTCCCTCTTCGTGGTCACAAGTTGCCTTGGCATTAAAAACAAGAGGTGGTCTTGAATCAATGAGCTTTGATGACCTGTATAACAAACTAAGGTCACTTGAACTTGATGTCAGCATGGGTCATAGTTATGGTGTGAAAGTTGCTGCTGCTCCCACTCATTCTGCTTTCATCAGTGCTGCCAGCTCTGGATCAAAGCTTAATTATTCTAATCAACAGAGTATTCCATCAGGTTTTCAGTCATCTGTTCGTTCTGACAGCATAATGGAATGTGTTTTGCATTCTTTTGTTGCTGAGAATGAACCAGATCAAGTTATAATTCTAAAAAGACTTTGAACAGTTGACAGTTGGAGATGGAAGAAAAATTGGTACTTGACAGTGGCAAATGGCTATGTCTCATTGAGGATAAACCGATTTGAGAAAAAAGCTGGACGAAAGATGAACTATTAAAACAATCCTGCAACATGCAGATTATGATAGATGAAAGGTGAGATGCTACATATTCTTCAGTTGTGACATTTTTGGTAGTGATTGTTATTGTGAAGGACAGTTGATGATAAGGCCTTGTTTTGCTTTTAAGGTCACGAAGTTAAAACAGACGAACCAATAGCTTTGGTCTTAGTTGATTCCATGGTTTGAATTGGTCGGATCATCGCGGCAGAAAAAAAGACTGTGAGGGTTAAGAAACGGTATATTGGGATGTCTGGCTGGACTTCATGGTGTAATTGTTGTGCTGATGTTTCTGATGCTAATGAAGTGTTTGCTATGAGGGGGATTTCTCCTAAGGTAACAAATTGTCCTCTTGCTGTGATTATAAAATTAATGATATGAATAATATGTTAATAATCTTGATTGATTGTACAATGTTGTTTACATTAAAGTTCAGGCATATTAGAATGCTGTTAAATCATTAGAATCACAAAAGATTGGTACCATAAAACTCAGATTTCTTACAAGAAAAGATTAGGATTTTATATGCTAATCTAGAAAACACATTAACACATTGAGTTATACTGAAAAATTAGATGATCAGGCACAAAAGAAATGAAAGAATGTAAGTTAGTTTGGAAGCACATTAGCTAGATTTGACAAGGTGGAAGGAGTATTTCAAGAATCTTGCAAATTGTTAAAAGCTCTATGTCTACAAGAAACTAAAATTGGTCTAGGATTTCAAGAGTACTTTGGAAAAGACAGAAGTGTTTGAATTGTCTACACGAGTGTATTTGACCCAGAACCATGTTGAGGAGGATAAACCTCTTTACTATGGTTTGTTCTATGGCTGGGGAGATGCTGCAGGTTCCTCCCTCCATCCCACTGGAACTTATATGACCCACCTCATATAAGTCTGAATAGCGGACACACAGGGTAAGTTAAGGGTCAAAGTCTTGATAATAAAACTCTGAATTTCTTTCAGAATCTAATGTCTTTGTCTTTGTGTGATAACAGTGGACAAGTCTTCATACTCAGAAACCTTGCATCTGTGATTCAAGCCTAAAGGACAAAGGACCAACGACTTCCCACCTGCTGTATTGATCATCACGACTATGCCAAAGTATGAATATTGAAGACCCAAAAATTCCACAACTGGCATGTCCTGTTTTTCTTGTTTGGTGAATGTAAAATCTCCTAGGTTCTTTTGTAATAAAAGTGGATGAACAATAGGAGTGTGTGTAAAAACAATTCTGTGCGTGTTAAGAAATGTTTTGTTTGTGGTAGTAAATTGCATTTGATTAAGGATTGTGACTTTTATAATTATGTTGAATCTATCCCTTGTAAATCTAAAGCAGCATTTGTTCCTGCTGGTAGTAGGAATTCTCCAGCATCTGTTGCTGCTGATAGATCTGATCCTGCTGCTAGTAGAAACGGACCAGCAGTCAATTCTGCTGGTAGACCAAATCCTGCTGGTTGGTCTAAACGACCAGCACCTGTTTCTGCTGATTGACCAGTTTCAGTTGGTTGGCTTAATCCTTCTGCTAGACCATATTTCAGACCATCTTCTGTATATTTTAATAATATGTATTGGCCTAACTTATTTGACCCTATGTCTATAACTATGGGACGATGGGGTACTGCTGTTAAGACCTCAGCAGGTATACTTTGAGGAATCAACACGACCACATTTTTGGGGTTCCAGGAGTAATGGTGGATCTCATCAATCCACATGGTTTCACACCTAATGATCCACAAGGCGGGCTCAAGACAGTTCTGGCTTGGGTCTCTCAAGTGTACTAATAATTTTGTTATATGATTTGTAGGGTGATCCTAGTACAGATAATGACATAGGTATAGTTGACAGTGGTTGCTCAAGAAGTATAACAGGAAACAAGGAGAAGCTTGATGATTTTGTGCAGGTCAAAGGAGGCATTGTCAAATTTGGAGATGGAGATGGCAAAATACCAGGAAAATGCACCATAAGGACATCAAATCTTGACTTTGAAAATGTCTACTATGTTGAAGAGCTGCAGCACTTTAACTTGTTCTCTGTATCACAAATTTGTGATAAAAAGAACAAAGTTCTCTTCACAGACACTGACTGTTTGGTGCTTTCAGAAGACTTCCCATTACCTGATGAGAGTCAGGTAGTACTCAGAATTCCTAGGAAATGTGATCTCTACACCTTCAGCATCTCAGAACTACAACCAGAACAAAATGTTACTTGTTTAGTGGCAAAAGCATCCTTGGATGAATCCACCAGATGGCACAGAAGGATGGCTCATGTGAACTTCAAAACAATCAACAAGTTAGCTAACGGTAAGGGTTGTTGATGGGTTACCTCTCAAGGTGTTCACCAATGAACACAACTGTGTTGCCTGCAACAAAGGAAAGCAACATAAGGCTTCGTACAAACATATTTCTGCTGTGAGACTTATTTCTGAACCTCTGCAATTGCTACATATGGACCTTTTTGGTCCTACAAATATCAGAAGTATTGACCAGAAATACTACTCCTTGGTGGTTACTGATGACTTTAGCAGGTTTACTTGGACTTTCTATTTGGGTACTAAGGATGAAACATTTTATGTCCTTAAAGAATTTATTGCCTTAATAGAAAACCAGCTAAATAAAAAGGTTAAAGGAATAAGGTGTGATAATGGGACAGAGTTCAAAAATGCAAAACTGATAGAACTCTGTGGGGAAAAGGGAATTAAGAGGGACTATTGCTATCCCAGTAACCCACGCAGATAGGGTAGCTGAGGAGGAAAAAAAATAGGACTCTTATAGAGGCTGCTTAGATTCCATGTTTGGTGAATCATAAATTACAATACCATGTTTTGGACTGAGGCTGTATTGCACGCTTGCTTTGTTTTTAAAAGAGGCATTCTTTTATATTCCCCTTAATTAATCACTTATCAATTGCTTTCTGGGAAGGTTCCTCAGATAGGTCATCTAAAACCTTTTGGGGGTGTCAAGTATAACTATCCTTATACAAAGTGACCATTTTGGGGAAATTTGAGGGCAAAGTGTTGAAGGTTATTATCTTTGTTGGGGGCTATGAGCTCCAAAATAGCAAGGCCTATTGGGTTTATAATTTAACCAACAAGAGGTAGAAGAAACATGATTGAGATTTTTAGAAGATAAACCCAATGTTCAGGGAATTGGTCATGAGTGGTATTTTGACCTTGACTATTTAAATGATTCATTAGGGTATACGCGTTTTATAACTGACACACCTGCAGGTACACCAGATAATTAACATACTGCAGGTACACCAAGCTCATACTCGATTCTGAAGTGGAGGAGCAAGTAATATGGTTCATTTATTTCCTTCCTAACAGTTTTGCAGGTACTTCCTCAAAGCTTGGTCTTGTGTTATGGAACGCAATGCTGATTATGCTAGAAGAGCTTGCTAAGCTTTGCAAAGGACAGAGTATGAAGCTAAGGACGCAGCTGCACGATATGGTTATTTGTTCTCACAAGCAACAGCAGAAATACTATGTCAAGCTAAAGCTGAAATTCGAAACCAAGGTGTTTCTGCTGATAGGGATCCTGCTGGCATTGGTTCTACTGGTGGTGTTTCTGCTGGTAGTCCTTCTGTTGGTAGTGATCCTGCTGGTAGTCATCCTGCTGGTCATTTTCAACCTGCTGGTAGTAATGATCCTGCTGCTCTGGGTGATCCTGCTGTCAGTACATCTATTTCTGCTGACTTCATTCCTGTACATGCTGATGAGTCTACACTTCCTCCTGGTCAATCTTTGGGCTCGAGTGAAAACACTAAACGATTTCCAGTCCCTTCTGATGTATGCAAGGATCAGCCCTCATCTGGCATCTTATACTTCTCTTATGTTGAGATTTTAGTGCTTCTCTTACAAAATTTAGCACCTGTGTGGAAGTGAAACTGTTCTACAAAAAAGGAGTAACACTTTTCATCCCTCTGTCACAGATTCTTAGTGATCTTGCTTCTCCAGTTTGACAAAGAAGCAGTACTCAAAAATCTAAATTTGGTGAAGTGCTTTCATTGGATATGTTCAAGATCAACAAAGGATCCAATCATAAGGACCAACTTCATTGTTATTTGCTTGCTTCCTTTATCAGTGTTAGAACCAACCTAGTATAGCCTAATAGAACTTGTAGATCCTGATTGGGTTGATGCTATGCAGACAAAGAGATGCATACAGTTCATCAAACCAGATAGTATGGCAACTTGTTCCTTTAACCTCATGGCAAACCTTGATATTGGGACAAAATGGATTTTGAAGAAACAAGAGGGGATGCCAGAGGAATTGTTGTAAGAAATAAAGCACGGCTGGTTGCCCAGGGACACAGACAAGAGGAGGGCATTAATTATGATGAGGTGTTTACACCAGTGGCCAGAATAGAGGCAATCCGACTCTTTTTGGCGTTTGCTTCTTATATGGGCTTTTTGGTATATCAGATGGATGTTAAGAGTGCCTTTCTATGGAGAAATTGAGAAGGAAGTTCTATGTCACTCAGCCTAAAGGCTTTGAAGATCCTTACTTCCCAAAGCATGTCTACAAAGTGGTTAAAGCTTTGTATGGACTTCATCAAGCACCTAGAGCCTGGTATGAACGTTTGTCTGCTTTTCTGTTACAACACAATTACAGACGAGGTACTATTGACAAGACACTGTTCATCAAGAAAGATTCCAGGGATATACTTCTGGTACAGGTTTATGTGGATGACATTATTTTTGGGTCCACCAATAAAACCTGGTGTGAAGAATTTGAGGTGTTGATGCAAGGAGAATTTGAAATGAGTGCTATGGGAGAGATGAGTTTCTTCTTAGGTCTTCAGGTGAAACAGTTGCCTGCTGGTATTTTTATCAGCCAAGACAAGTATGTTAAAGACATGCTTACAAAGTTTGACATGGAATCTGTAAGATCTGCAACAACACCTTATGAAGCTGCTAAGACCAAATTGAAGGATGAAACTGATCCTCCAGTTAATGTACATTTGTATCGATCCATGATTGGCTCACTTATGTATCTCACAGCTTCCAGACCCGATATAATGTTTGCAGTTAGTGCTTGTTCAAGACATCAAGTTACTCCACTGACTTCTCATCTGAATGCAGTCAAGAAGATTTTCAAGTATCTCAAAGGGCAACCAAATCTAGGCTTGTGGTACCCTAAAGATTCTCCTTTTCAGTTGGAAGCCTACAGTGACAGTGATTATGCTGGTTCTCATGGTGATCGGAAATCCACTACGGGTGGATGTCAATTTCTGGGCAGACGGTTAATTTCATGGCAGTGCAAGAAGCAGACTATTGTGGCTACTTCTTCTACAGAAGCCGAGTATGTTCGTTGCAGCCTGCTATGCACAGGTACTCTGGATTCAGAATTTTTTTTTTTTTTTTTTTTTTTTTTTCTTTTTTTTTTTTTTTTTTTTTTATATGCATTTAATTGCTGGATTTTGATTACAACTTCTTGATTAACCAAAATCTTCATAGACAACCAGAGCACCATATGCATTGTGAAGAACCCTGTCTTTCATCAGAGGACCAAGCATATTGAGATTAGGCATCACTTTATAAGAGATGCCAATGAGAAGAACTTGATACAGGTGCTGAAGATTCACACTGATGATAATGTGGCTGATTTACTGACCAAGGCATTTGATGGACCAAGATTTGAGTATCTGGTGGTCCATATTGGGATGGTGAATCCCTCTTTCGTGAATTGAGGGGAGGTATAAGCCTAAGGGGAGGCTTGTTGTTGTATATTTGTATATTCTAACTTTCTTGCAGGTGGATATGTTGTTTTGTGGGATTCTATTTTTCTGTGATTGCAGGTAGTCAATACTGCTGCTAGGTGTACATTCTTCCTGCTGGTCGATTGGTTTCTGCTGGTCGTCCTATGGTTCTGCTGGTAGTTATCCTTTCTGCTGGACGATTGGTTTCTGCTGGTCGTACTATGGTTCTGCTGGTAGTTATCCTTTCTGCTGCACGTTTGGTTTCTGCTGGTCGTACTATGATTCTGCTGGTTGTTATTCTTCCTGTTGGATGCTTTGTTTCTGCTGGCAGCTATGGATTATGCTGCTGATTCCGTGTACATGCTGGTGGGCATACTTCTGCTGGTGGATTCATTTCTGCTGATAGGGTATACGTTCCTGCTGTCTGCATGGTTTCTGCTGTTGGATGACTCTTTCTGCTGGCTGAATATATTCATGCTGCCGGAGTTGTTTATGCTGCCAATACATCTATTCATGCTGCTGGATTGGTTTGTGCTGATAGTATCATGTTCCTGCTGGCTGACTTATTTCTGCTGGTAGTAACCTGTTTCTACTGTCTCAACTTCGTATCTGTTGTGCTCAGTTTGATATTGCTGGTTGGTTGGTCTCTGCCACTAGTCACTTGGTTTCTGCTGGTAGTCTCCATTCCTGCTGGTGTGACAATGTATCTGCTGCCTGATTAGTTTGTGCTACTCACATATAAATTCTGCTGTTTGACTTGTTTTTACTGATTTTTAAAGACTTGTTACTACTGGTTGACTTTCTACCTGCTGGTCTTAAAAAATGCAAGTTGCATAGTTTTCGTTTTAAATTTCAATTATACGGCGCTTGGCGGTCACCACTTGCCTGAAAAAGCGGCGGACAAGTTGATTTTTCACTTCAATTTACTTCACTTCAAGGGTTAAAAATTGTACCTTATTCAAATTAAAGGTTAACTTTTACAATTGGACACAATTTTAACTAATTCATCCAAATCAACTTTTCATCTTTCCCACCAACATTACACCAAAATCATTTGCCTCGTTTACTCTGTTTCTTCACTAACTTCATTAATCAAACATGGCGGCACTCTAGTACAAAGATGTTCACAACAGAAATTCGCTTACTTGGGGAGGGAAAGAGGTTCCGAGGACTTCAGAGATATCCTCAGCTCATTATGGGACCCTCGCCATTAAGGTACGCTTTAACACATGACCCTTCGGTCGTGTTTGACTCATTGGTCAAACAATTTTGGGCAACAGCTGTTGTTTCGACCATATGATGCTTTTGGGGGTCTCATTGACCTAGTCGCACTATTGGACGGTCGTGGGTGGTCGTGATGAGTCTCTCTTTAGGACTCAGTTAAACTTTGAAGACTGCACAAGGCTTGTTGCCATGCCCAATAGTGATTTTCTTGAGGGTTTGAGGGTCATTGGGTATCCGACGGATGGGCTTTTACCTTTCTTATGCTCCATTTATTCCTCAAGGGTGATTTCTGGTGCAAACAATCTGCACTGTACTGAGCCTAAAGTCTGGAAGTTGGAATCAATTTCCTAGTTCCATTGCTACAGCCCTTATTTGCTTGTCGACTGGTTAGGAATATAATTTCTCTCGCTTTATCTTAGAAGGGATGATTGCGAATGTTAAGGCTACAAAGAATAAATTTTTAATGTACCCACGGTTTTTACAAATGCTTGTGGCCATAGAGACAGCGGACCGAACCCCTCGACCCACTTTTGGTTTTACTCAGAAACTGTTTTCTAATTGAAATTAAATGGTGCGTGGGGGGGGATGTGTTTGGGGGGTGAGGAAAATACCTTTGGACACCCCCCCATGCTTGCCATTGCTGCTGCTGGTGATGCTGCTGATGAGGAAAATGCTGCTGCCCATGCAGCTGCTGGTAGTCCAGCTGAGGCACACCCTGTACCTCACTCTCCTCCGGTTTCCCCTGGTAGGGAACCAACACCGGAGAGGCAGCCTGAGACAGAATGGGTAGTCCCTATCCCTGTCTCGCCTATTACTGACTGGAGACCATGGCCTTCTGTTCCTGCACATTCTCCCATTAGGGATCCTACACCTGAGCCTGCGTCTTCACCTACCCCGCCCACTCAGACCTTTATCTTTGAGGAGCCCTTAGCTTTTGGCCCTGAACCCAGACCAGCTGGGTATGTGGACCCTGATGTCCTTGAACCAATTATTTTTGGTCCACAGCCCAGACCCTCTAATTTTGTTGACCCTGACCTTGAGGAACCCGTTATCTTTGGTCCCCCACTAGGCCTGACAAATTTATTGAGCTGGGGTCATTGATAATCTCGTGTCCATGGGAAGATGACATCCAGTCATGGTGGATTCCATGAGGAGTCACATGTTGGGCCCAATGATTGCTCTACCACTAACAGCCGATGATGTGGTAGGGGGCAGAGGACCCAACTCTACTACCAAGTTTATCTGCAAAGCTTGTCGGTGATGGGGCAGGGTAGGGTGGTTGGGGGTGGGGAGTATAGACTTCATTGGAAACAGAGCTGGGAACCTAATAGGATAATATGGGGGGAGCTATTTTGACACTTGTATCTCGAGTAAAGAAGTTGGAAAGAACGGTTAAACAGTTGAAGACAGCACGTTTTGTGGGTGATGCCCCTGCCACAGAAGGGGATGTGAATATTCAGGATGATGTTGACCTTGAAGGATTATCACGTATGGCATCTGAAGCTCTGGGGCACGATCAACCTGCTGTTCCCTCTGAGGATATAGAGGAACGCGAAGAGGAGGAGGTTCCTCTGAGGCGTAAGAGGTCTGCTCATCACCGCGCCAGGACAGCGTTTTCTACTCCAGCCTTTGAGCAGTTTCAAGCTCATTTTTCTGCTGGTCCTTCTGTTGCTGCTGACAAGGGAAAGGCTCCTATGCCTGCTTTGGAAATCCCTGCTGAGTTTCTTACAGAAGATGCACAAGCCAGGCAATGCCTCGAGGAAGAACAAGCTAGTGAGCGTCTGGTTCAGCAGTTACAGGCTGAGGCTTTGGTTCAGGCAGACTTGCCACATGTGTCTAAAGAGCGCGCCAAGGAATTAGATGAACTCATGATGCGTATGACAGAAACCAACTGGCTGAATTTGATGATGCAAGTTGGTTCAAATCCTGCATTGGCACGCGAGCTGCTAGGAGCTGATGTCACCGTGGATAACTTTATTGAGCGTATGACTGCTATCAAGGAATGGAAAAAGCGAGCCTTGGCAGATTTACGTTATCGAGCGCTCAAGGGTAAGCCGTTGAAGCAATCTGAGGTCAAGCAGATGATGCGCAACTTAGTTAAAAATCAATGGTGTTGCAGCGCTATATATGGTACAATACAATGACCGCTGTTTCTAGGCTTATGACAATAAAAACAGCTGATGATGAGTAGTGGAAGGTATTTTTATCTGCAGACGTCTTGAAAAGGATCGCTTGTTGAGTGCTCAGTACAACCTATTTTGACCCAAGCCTGTCATTACTGAGCCTCCTTCTAAGAGACAACGGGTTGAACGTGCGCCTTCACAGCCAGCTAGTGTTCCTGCTGCTACATCTCATTTTCCCAATAATATCTTGCTATATATATATGTGCACTTGTCTACTAACTTTATTTTGTAGCACAACAATATCTTGATTCCTTGGTGCCCCTGGTACAAAGGGGAGCTTACATTGAGGGGGAGCACTTACAAGCATCCTACTCATTTAAATTGCATTCATCGAACGTCTTGAGTTTTGATGGTAATTTATTTAATCCATGAATCTGCTAGAGTCACTTTTCAAGGAATGTAATTATCATAAGGATGCAATAAGCAAGGGGGAGCTAGGAGATATGTGGTTAAATAGCATGGATTTGGTTAAACCGTGATGATAAAAGACTTCACTAGGATGATGAAAGCTCACCTTTATAGGAAGATAGGATTGTGGGTTGTCAAATACGATGAAGGGTTTATTCATACTTCAAATATTTCACCTCCTCTACTTTAAAATCACCCTAAACCTTAAGGTCATTCTCTCATGACCTTTTCTAAACTATCCAAGGAACACACAATCACCTTCACCTTTATTTCTTATATCTTCTCCTAATACCTTAAACCTATATACCCAGATTACGTACCCTCTTCTCATCTCTTCTTCTCAAACCTCCAACCTATATGCTCCAACCATAATCCACATTATACCTTTTTGCTTTGACAAAAGGGGAAGAAGGGAGAGTGTAAATGAGTAACTTTTAAACTTTACTATGTGTTATAGTTTACATAGTTTGTCATCATCAAAAAGGGGGAGATTGTTAGTGTAAATATTATAATATTTAATCTATACGATCTCTTTATGTTTTGGTGATGACAAACATGTGACTTGTAATACGTAATGTAAAGTACGCTAGTTACTTGTAATCATAAATCATCAATGCATACATACATCAACATCTCTCGACGTCTCAAATCTGCATCAACACCGTTGTTTGTTTACACCTGACCACATAAGGTATGTACAAACAAACATTAAACTTGTTGGATGATCAAAGAAATAAGTTTTTGTCTTAAGTTTTATATATTTATAAATATAACCAAACAATTTCTTAAAAATTATTTACATAGAAATAGGTTTAAATAATGCGTTTTTACCAAAACATAATTTGAAATTCAAATTCCCCCCCCCCCCCCCCAAAAAAACTGAATACAACTCATCCAGATAAACCTTCTCCACAAAAAGACAAAAATAGGAGAGTCTGTCGGGGCGATCCCTTAAATAGGCCGGCGACCCCCTTAAATATCCGGTGGCCCCCTAATATATCTGGGACCGCCATTTCCTGACAGCTGTTTTTCATCTCCTATAAATAGTGGGTCACATCCAACTTTTTTGATAACCCTTTTTGCATGAATTTCTTTCAGTTTTGTTCTCTCTCTAGTTCTTACTAAATCCCTCTAAACCTTTGATCATTTAACTTGTTTGATCTTGTTTAAATGTGATACAATCTTCTATCCTTTTCTTTTTCCCTTAAGTGCAAGAGAAGAACTTCGGTCATCTTTAAGATCTGAAGTTATGTAGTCTAGTTAGCCCATTTGTAACATTTGTTACATATAGATCGAGTCCATGTCTTTTAATTTTTAGTAGTGTGTAGATCCAAATGATGTATATATTTGGATGGGTTGATTGTGGGTTGGTTAGTATTTTAGGCCTTAAAATAAGTTGGTGAAGTGGTAGATTGGTTCTAGATAAGATTAGGACACGACATTTAGCTTAATGTAGAAAAATAATGTAAGTGACGCGGTTTATGTGTTTAGGCCATAAAACACAAGGTTTGTTATGTTGGGCCATAAAACATAACGGGTTTGGTTGTACTCGAAGAAGGACTCGACATCTAGCTTAGTGTCGGAAAATAATGTAAGCATTGGTATAAGGTTTTCTCCGCTGAAAGGGAGCTTGTTGATTAGTGAAGTAACTCTCGAGTTAGATACTCTAGGAGTGGAGTAGGGCGAAGAGGAGCTTCGTGACTGAACCACTATAAATCATTGTGTCGATTTGCATTTTCTTTTACCTTTCGCTTTACATATTTCTTTACATTTATCGCTTTACTTTTATACGTGCATTGTGCTCATGATTGTGTGAATGGTTGTGTATATCTTGTTAGTTAAGGTTGCGTAGTTCTTTGTGCTAAATATTGTGAGTGTGGTTATATTGTTTGAATATGCGTTAGCTATGGTAACACCCCCAAAAATATGACAACGCAACAGAATACCACTTGGGGTGCTACTTCATAATACACAGCGCTAGATACAAGAGAACGACCTCTAAATGTGTCGTTTGTAAAACAATCTCGTTGATTTTTTGAAATCAAAATAATAGTTGTCCCATAATTGCATCATAATGAAAAGCTTGAAAGCGACACAACGAGATTTGATCATTTGTAGAAATCCAATCATGAAATCTTGTCAATTTAGACTCCAATGCACATCAGATAATCCAAGCATCTAATTCACCTGAGAAAAACATGCTTAAAAACGTCAACATAAAGTTGGTGAGTTCATAGGTTAGTTTAGATATGAATAATAAACCAAAGGTTGCCAAAGTATATATGACCATTTAATTCCTTAAATGTCCTTTCAAAATATATGTATGATTTTTAAAATCAATAGTTGCAAAACATGCCAGACCATTTAAATCTCCAAATAGTCGCCAAAACGTATAACATAGGACCACAAGATTTTCCCCGTGATAAAGCAAACTGCAACTATCACCAACATATAAACTTCCCGTGATGAAACAACAAATGCAAACATCACGAAACCCTGATTACGTTTCCTAAGCTCATGACACTGAAGCTCGACAATCTTTCTTGCAATAATATATATTGCAATTTCTGCCCCGATTAGATGTCTAACCCGAAACATCTCCAAATTCGACATGCTATAACGTTCGTTCCCGGTGATAGCTAGTCACCCGAACGGGGAGGTCGTTTCCCAAATAGATCTATTCATAACATTCGCGCTCACATAATGTAATTCACAACTACATCTATGCAATTGACAGTTCATGATAAAGGGGCTCAACTTGGGTTATCGCTACTTAGGCAACACGTAATCATAATATAAAATTGATCCACTTGTGTCCATTTATAAAACAATGCATGTTTTCACTCCAAAAATATATAAAACATTTATCCATAACGAGTAAAAGTGAGGCTATGAAACTCATAATATCCTTTAAAAACAATCACATTGTTATAAGATGTGTGTTTATCTTTTTTTCAGTTCAACTTGGTTAATAATATTAAAAGTAATCATTACCATTTTTAATTGAGCTAAATTATTATCTAAACACATGTTGCCATGTATGCTATTTGTATGTTACTAGTTTTCCGTATTATGCTATGCCATAATAGGAATTACCCTAGATTTCTTAGCGTAAGTTGCAAGAATTTGTTGTGTGCATTGCATATAGGCAAGATCACAATATTTACAAGTGTTACATAAACATCTTGCAGATTATTTTGTGTGTAGTAACCCCATATTATAAACGAAGTGTTAAATAATTTGTCAAGATGGTGTAGAAAAATAATGTCCTAAGATCATAAGTTAAAATCCGCACTAAAATTAATTCCAACACATTAACCTCTCTTCCACAAGATGTCTAAACTTTCATCGTCTTGCTTTGTTTGACCTTGGGTTGGTTAAACAAAAGAAAATATCATTTTAATACATTATTATTTAAGTAAAAGAAATTGTATTTTTTTTAAACTTTCTTGTGCTTGCATTGTTCTAACACACAAACATACACATAATTATATTCTTTTTATAAACATATAGTATTTTACAAAAGATGTGTGTTGTATTAAAATGGTTAGAAAAATCATTCATACACTAATAAAATGTCAAAAACTATGCATACTATGCATAACAACAAATAGTTTTTTGCACAAGCAAAACATATGACAATCTAGAAGTAAGAAATTAACTTGTCATTATTCATCAACCTTACACTGACAACTCGTCTTAGGATACTGGAGACCAGCACTATGAAAATCTATTATTGTCTTCTTTTAAAAGATGTGTACGTGAGAGTCAAGAAAGATGTCAATATATATCAACTCATTATTCAAACTATGATTGATATTATTATCGAATCTAATTGACAAGTTTTTGAGTATGGACAAAAAATCAGATTTTTATTTGTCTAGCTTTAAGATTATATCAAAATATAACAAGAGATATTATCTTAAACATACATACTCATCACACACTTGATTGATATGAAAATAACGACATACCTCCAAGAGAATAAGAATGATGCATCGGATCATAAACTCACCTTGTGTAGATGATGTCATATCGAAGATCTTACTTGTCCAGAGTAGATTGTGTTTCCAAATATTTGGCAAATACTATCCCGTAAAACACACAATGAAGTAGGATTACGACTTGAATGTCCTTTTCGCTCCCGCGAGCGCGAGACGCGCGTAAATTTAACGCTTTGCAATGCAATTGGTAAAGTCGTCATCTCTGAAAAGCCAAACATGAGCAAACCCACAACATATGTAACTTTGCTTAAATAATTTAAAAGCACAACTTAAAACTCAAACTATTTTCCCATTAAAACTCTCTATTACTTTATCAAATAAGCATAATATTTCTTCTTCACCAAATAAGAACCCTTTAACCATCTAAGGTTAGAATTAGGAAGAAATGAACATATTCCACAAACCATTTTTGTGCTTCCTTTCAATAGGTGATCGTAAGGGGATTTTGAATATGACGATGATTATTATTCAAACGATAATCAATCTCACTATTCAATCCAATTACAAATTTGGAATGATATCGTATAAATACGTACTAGCTGTATGTATATAATATTAAGTATCCCGTTAGAATAAACAATCACTTGAGAACAAGTAAAGATCTAATCTTCCGGCGTCGTATCCCAACGAGAATTGAATAGAGATTTATGTTAATGTTTATTGTTTTATGTTTGAATATCTTTTAGTTTTTGGTTTTGGATTAGACTAGTTATATAATAATAATAAGCTATAATAATACTATGAAATAACTAAAAGAGGATATGCTTGCCAAGTGAGGCGAAAAGATCATTAAGTGTGAAAGAAGTAGATAATAAAGAATTAGTACCCGTTTAAAAACCGTTTTCTCACAACGTTGGTTTATATTGAAAACAAGCCTTTATTTTGGTACAAATTACTTCAAATGATGACGAATTAACACCCGTAAAAATATTATTTTCTCACGACGTTAGTCTATTTTGAAAACGATATCTTATAAAAGTATTAATTACTAGATTTGATGTTTGAATATTTCTCCGGCTTTTGCCCTTAGAAATATTCTAATAAGAAATCTAAATAATTCGAAAATTATTAATCAACAATTTACTTTTTAATCCACACTTAACTTACTATCCACGGTTACTTAACAAGCATACTAAAAATCTACTCGCTAAACATGGAAACTAATCTAACAATAATAGGCATAACTACGCTACGGATAATAACTAAAGCAACAATAATAATGACTAAGCTAAAAATGGCGATAAGCATAGAATAAAGAAATAAAAGAGATAAGAAAAAGGTGAAACCCGTAATTAGCTCGGCTTGACCCGGAGAACACATAGCTACCCATAGTGCAGAAATGCGGATAAAATAAAAAATAATAAAAACAACCAAACTAATCCAAATCCCCATCCATAACGCCATAATCTCCCGAATGAGAATAAAATGTAAAGATGGCGAGATGAGACTGACTTCATAAGCTTCAAACCCATTTAACAACTCTATTGATTAAACCTACTAATCACCTCTTTAGTCACAACTAATATGATCTAATATCCACATAGAGACTTAAAAGAGAATTGTAAAATAAAGATTTGTTGCAAAAATTAAAAAAAAACACGACTAAATCAAAAAACTATGTGTTTGCTAAGATTCTGGTAAAAGACAAAATCTGTGAACAAATTAAATGAAATAAAGCAAATGACCAAACTTGTTTTTCATGAAATGCAAAAAGCCCACATTAAGAGCTGAAATAAACAATATTACTAAATTTGTATATTCTTACAAAGCATATAAAAAAGGGAAATTAATGATGTTGTAATAAGTAACTAATGATTGGTTTATAAAAAAAACTAACAAAAACTTAAATATTGAGATACTTAAAGTGTGAATGTGGAAAGAGATTGAATGGGAACCGACTACAAATTCTTAACATGGAAAAACCAATCACCCCGCTCGAAACATCAATAACAACGTACCGAAATTGTACTTCAACAAATTCCACCGGAGCGTTACACATTAAAACCCGAATCATTAGAAAAGCATGAATAAAAATTACGATAAGAGGGAATTATCGTAATCTCTCCTGACTTAATATAAACGTATCTACTCTAAAACTACTAGTGAAAAAAATGAAAAGGACTAACGATGCAAAGGGGTAAAGGGGTGTAAAGTTAAATGGGTTAAATGCGTTTGATTTGGACCAGTTATGATGTTTGGGTCAGGTTATTAAATAAGGGGGTTTGGGCCATGTTTTAATTATAAAAGGGTGTTGGGCTTATGAAATGGATTAAAAAGAAATGGAAATGGACTTGTATAATTATTAAAAGGCTTAAGGATTTTAGTCATGATATTTGGCTGACCCGGCCCATTAAGTGGGGTACGGGTTGGCCCGATAAGATTTCTTCGGTTTCGTCTTCGGCTTTGACTTGTTGACTTTTTGGGTTGACTTTGACTTTTGACTTTGACTTTTTCACGCTCTTTCCATTCCCGTGCTTGGTTTTGTCCGTTTTGGCTTGATTTTTGTCCTTTTCTGAATATCCGTTACCTGCACAATCATAAATCACAAAACACACAAATACAATGTATTTTTGGTATATTTTGGTCATTTTAGGCACGTTTTTATAGGCAAAAGGTATGTGTAATTAAGCACATACCAAAATCCCCCATACTAAGATATTGCCGTGTCCTCACGCAATGCTATAAGTAAACACTTTGGAAAACCAAGAATCTCAATCCCCCTCGACTAATTACCTCGAAAAGTAGCTAAGTGTTCATCAAGGGAAATTTAAGAATCAATCGTTTTGAAAAGCCCCGTTTTTACCATTTTTTACTTATTCCTACACATATTTTTGTATTTTTCCTTTTTTCTTATTTTTTTGTACTTTTTCTTTTTATGCAACTAACTAATATGTTTGACTTTTGTTATTTTCATAACTTTTAGGGTCATAGAACAAGACGCACTTTAATCCTAAAATGCCCAAAAAGATAAATTCATCGTCCCCGACTTTTCACTTGCCCCCAAACCAAGCTTAAAAACGAAATCACCGTTAAATATAAGCTAAGATGCTAACACTACTCATACTTATACATTGTGAAACTTTTTGCTCCCGACAATTATTATATTTTAGGTGAATGTGCTTATTTCGAATTTCAACCATAGATCAAACGTTTTGCAAAATTTCTATGCTTCACGATCCACCCAAAAAGTAATGAGTTTGAAGGCGAGATCATCCCATGTAGCGACTTTCGTCTTGGCACATCCCAACCTTTGATCAGGCTTTTGACACCCCACAGAGACTAGTATCAGGACTCATGGACCTTCGGTTTCAA